>JABEZY010274405.1:4658-16989 GCA_013467495.1 Gossypium gossypioides
TTAAATACATATTAACATATAATTAAACAACATAAACATAATAATCCGTACATACGAACTTACCTCGACGATTAGAGTGTAAAAACGAAGTCGATTCATCCGAGGCTTTAGCATTTCCCCGATATAAATCTGTACATGGTTTATCTTGATCTAAATAGACAAATTCAGTCTATTAAATACTTCTATTATTCAATTCAATCCATATTCCAAATTTTGCAAAATTACTATTTTGCCCTTAATATTTTAACTTTTCAGAATTTAGTCCTTAAGCTCATAAATTGAAATTTAAACATTTTAATCATCTTCTCATACTAGCTGAATTATCTAGGGACCTAAATCAATCCATACAAACTATTCATAAATTTACTATGAATTTTTGCCATTTTTACACATAAGTCCCTAAATGACATTTTCATTAAAAATCATTTTACAAAACTTGTTTATTTAACAACAAGAACTCATAATCTTCCATTAAACATCAGGAATCATGCAAGAATATTCATGGAAAAAAACCCTAATTCTTTATCAGTTTTACAAATTGATACTCAGGCTAGCTAGATTAGGCTATAACGATCTCGAAAACATAAAAATCATTAAAAACGGGATTGAAAAACATACCATGCAAGCAAGAAGAAGTGGCCGAATGTATTAAACCCTAAAAATGGTTTCTTTTTCAATTTCAACGGAAGCACATTTGAAGAAGATGAATGATTTTTTTATTTAATTTAACCTTTAATTACTTATTTACCATTTTATCCTTTTACATCATTCATAATTTCAACAAAACCAAGTCCACAAAAATTCACTATTAACTCAATTGGTCTAATTACCATCTAAGTCCTCTCACTTTAAAGTTTCATAGCCATTTGACCATTTTTACTAATAGAACTCCACTTTTTCACTTTTTACGATTTAGTCCTTTTCACTTAATTAAGCATGCAAACGTCAAAATTTCTTAACAAAATTTTAATACGATCTTGCTAACATCCCATATACATTAAAATAATAAAATAATAATAATTTACACGTCAAATTGTGGTCCCAAAACCACTGTTCCGATTAACTAAAAATGGGTTGTTATAGTATCAGCGTGTAATATGGTACTGTAGCGCCCCATTCTTGACCCTGAAGGAGGATCTAGGAATGGTGAATTACAACCTTGAGGACTTTTCCTTACAACAACATAATTGGAGGAACCTCAAGTTTACACAATAAAAATAAATAGGTATTTTCTATAACAATAACAAATAAAAAAATTAAGCTTAAGGGCCCAAACAGTTTTAATACACAAAAGTTCATTATAAAGATTTAAGGGAAGGGAAGATAAACGGGGTAAGTTCATAGAACTTAGTGAGTTCCAAAGCAACATCAGAATTTCTATACTTCAGACAGACAAAAGGACTCTTCCCAACACAGTGGGACTTACGATTCTCCCATTGGTGAAGACACCACACAAACTGACTTCAGGTAGCTCGCCTATTTGGCGAATACCGAACTTGCACAGACTTTAACAGAGTAAGACTCACTTTGGCGCGTACACTACGCCCATGCATTCATGTAGACAACCTCATTCGTGCTAACCACCGTAGTCCGTGCTTCAGAGGTTGTAATATTCATTCTTTTTTCCTCTGTTACGTTTTGCCAATCTGGTTTGCATTACACTTGCCTTACCAGAGGTTACATAACACTGTTCATGTATCGTAATTTTCCAATCTAGTTTGCAACGCCTTGAATTCACTTCTTTTGTTCTAACAATATGGTTCTTTTTCCAGAATAAAGTGGGGAATGACTCAGTACGAAGTAAGACCCTTTTATTTCTTACACAGACATGCAAAGGCAAACCTTTCACCAGTTAGGTAAACTTACCTTGAACTAGTTATGTACAATGCACACAAAAGGTATGAAAGAACTCATAAGAAGATGCAGCACAGACTAAATAGTAGGTCCCTTGCCCTTGTCTCGAGAGCTTTTGAGAGTTTCTTGAGCTATAATTAACTTATTAGGTCATGTTTTTCAGAAGAACTAAACAAGCTTTCAAGAACACTTAATCAGGAAATCCAGAATCCAGAAGTTTCCTTTCCTAAATCATTAGTCTATCCCTAAGCATAAGACCTTAGGGTCCCATAAACAATCACGAAAACAACTAGAGTTTCATCATTATTTACCATGTTTCACAATGTTGAAATTGGCTGATTACAACAAACTTTAACCCTTTAAGCAGGCATTGGCTTTGTCGTTTTCCCAAAAAATGTAGAGAAGATTTGCTGAAAGAAAGTATAAATTGCTAGAGAAAATATAAAACTTGTTCAGGAAGCTATGTTTGGCTTTATATAGGTGTGCACGAAAGGAAAACTTAGTGGACAAGCTTATTTCCCCCTACTAACCATTCTTCGGTACCTGTGACTAATATTCTTCTCTCTCATCTTAAATGCGTGTCCTTTCATTTTTAGAAAATTTTTTCCAATCCTGACTAATCCTCACTAGACCAACTGAATAGTTTTCTTAGAGAATAAGATAACAATATATTTATTATTCCTATCAAACTAGGGGTTTAACAATAGGACTCATTATTTTCATCTATTCGTTGGGGCAGTGTATACTCTATCGAAGTGTTCGCCAATCTTCAAAGCTCACCTTTATTAAGACTTCACCCAAGGGTACATTCACAATCCTTAAATACTTGATAAATTTCTATCTTTTTCCTTACTCGGGGGTCACACTATAAACCTTAGTTGAATTAACAATACTTGAATACTACACTTCGTCGGGTGGGATGCTACAACTCTCCCCCACTTAGGAAATTCTGTCCCTAAAATTCATTCCTGAAAACAGTTGTGGATACTCTGAAATTCCGTCTCTTTCCCAAGTGGCTTCCTTAGTGTTGTGATTTCTCCATAGTACCTTTTCTAAGGTAATTCTCTTATTCCTTAGCTTTTTAACTTCCTTGGCTAAAATACGAATTGGTTCTTCCTCGTAAGATAGGTTGTTTCAATCTCTAGCTCTTTAGCTTGTACTATGTGCTCAGGGTTGGATCTATATATTCGCAACATTGATACATGGATTATGTTATGAATCTTTGATTGTTCAAGAGGCAAGGCCAATTTATATGCTATCGGAGCAAATCTTTCTAGGATTTCATAAGGCCCTACAAATCTTGGGCTTGACTTTCCTTTCTAGCCAAATCATATAATCCTTTTCTAAAGAGATACCTTCAAGAACACTTTGTCTCCCACCTCGAAGGAGATTTCCTTTCTCATTAAATTTGCATAAGAATTTTGTCGATCCTGAGCATCCTTCAAGTGGTCGCGAATGACAACAACCTTTTTTTCAGTTTCATGCACTAAGTCTGGACCCGTGATTTTTGTTTCAATTAACTTTATCCGACAAGTAGGTGTTCTACACCTTCTAACATAGAAGGCCTTAAAAGGAGACATCTTTAAACTAGCATGGTATCTATTGTTGTAGGCGAATTTAATCAGAGTAACATACCTTTCCCAATTTATCCTAAAATTGATTACACAACAACACATCATATCTTCTAAAACTTGAATTACTCTTCCAGATTGGCCATTCGTCTAAGGGTGAAACACAATTCCAAATTTCTACTTGGTTCTAATGATTATTGTAATTACTGCCAGAATCTGAAGGTAAATCTTAGATCTCTATCAGACATAATGGACGATGGCACTCTATGGAGATGCACCACTTTTTAAAGAATATGTGGTCTTCATAGGCAAAAAGTGTGTTGATTTTGTAAGCTTATCTAACACCACCCAAACAGTGTTCTTCTTGGAGGGACAGAAGGGTAATTTAGATACAAAGTCCATGATGATTCTTTCCCATTTCCATTTAGGAATTTCTAGAGGATACAGTTTTCCTGATAGAACTTGATGCTCTACCTTCACTCTTTGGCATGTTAGACATATGGAAATGTATTCTGAGATCTCTTTCTTCATTCCAGGCCACTAGTAAGATTCCTTCTAGTCTCTGTACATCTTGATGCTACCCGGGTGAACTAAAAATGGGCCTTGGTGAGATTCTCTTAAAAATTCCTTTCTTAATTTATTCCCTATTGGTACGAATATTCAATTTTTGAATCCAAGTTTGCGCTCCTTACCTACACTGCTTTACCTAAGAGTATCCTTTATTTGAATCATTTGCATTGGATATCTTTCTTCTATTATTCCAAAATTCAAGGGAGATGAGTTGGTTTCACAACCAAATCCGCCAACAAGGCTCCATTATCGGTTAAAGTCACTTTAGCTCGCAAGTACGACAAGGCCGCCATAGTTTTCCTGCTCAAGGCATATGACACCACATTTACTTTTTCTGGATAGTACTCGATAATCAGGTCATAGTCTTTTAATAGCTCCAGCCATCTCTTTTGGTGTACGTTTAATTCTTTCTAGGTCATCAAGTACTTTAGAATTTTATGATCAGAAAAGATAAATCACTTTTCCCCGTATAAGTAATGCCACCAGAGCTTTAGTTCTAAGACCACAACTACCAATTCCAGATCGTGCGTGGGTAGTTCTTTTCATGCGATTTCAACTGGCACGAAGCATGCGCGATGACCTTTCCTTTTTGCATAAGGACACAACCTAATCTATTCAATGATGCATCGGTGTATACTGTATACTCAACTCCAGGCTCAAGCTGCACCAACACTAGAGTTTCAATCAGAACTGCCTTTAGCTTTTTAAAGCTTTGTTGACATTCATTACTCTACACAAACTTCTCCTTCTTTTTCAATAGTTTGGTAAGGGATAATGGTATAATAGAGAAACCTTTCACAAATCTCCTATAATACCCAGCCAACCCTAACAAGCTGCATACTACAGTGACATTCTTAAGCGAGTTCCATTCAAGAACTGCCTTTACCTTGGTGGGGTCTACCATGATACCCTTCACCAAAATTATGTTTACAAGGAAATGTACCTCTCTTAGATAGAACTCACACTTGCTAAACTTTGCGTACAATTGATGTTCATGCAAGGTCCTTAATACAACTCTTAAATGTTTCTCATGGTCAAGCTCGCTCTTAGAATAAACCAATATGCTATCAATGAAGACTACCACAAATTGATCCAAGTAAGGTTGAAACACTCTATTCATTAAATCCATGAACACTATCGGCGCGTTGGTCAATCTGAATGGCATCACCAAAAACTTATAGTGTCCATACCTTGATCGGAAAGTTGTTTAAGGTACATTGTCATTCTTGATCTTTATCTGATAGTATCCGAACCTTAAGTCAATCTTAAAGAAAACCGAAGCTCCACATAATTGATCAAAAAAGTCTTCGATTCTGGGAATGGGGTACTTATTTTTAATGGTGACCTTATTCAACTAGCGACAGTTTATGCACAGGCACATAGATCCATCCTTTTTCTTAACAAATAGAATTGGTGCACCCCAATGAGGTACACTAGGCTTGATGAAACATTTACTTAACGAATCTTGCAACTATTCTTTTAACTCATTAATTTCTACCAGTGCCATCCTATATGGCGGGCATGATATAGAAGCTATTCCAGGTTCCAATTCTATTGAAAATTATATTTCTCTATCCCTAAGCATAACAGAGAGTTCTTTAGGGAACACATTCGTAAATTCCTTTACTATCGACACTTGGCTAACTTCGCTCTTGAACTTGGGCGTGTCCTTGATATACGCTAAATAGACACCTGTGCCTTGAACAATCAATTTTCTGGCGGTCACAGTAGAAGTAATCCTATCCACCACTTATAACTTTTTGCTAGTATAACACCCCAAACCCCGGTCCAGTCATTAAGGCCGAATTTGAAAAGCTACATTGGCCACCGAAATGGCCTAGAAATTCTTTCATAGTTTTTAAACATACTTTTAAACCATTTGCATAAATCATTTCAAACTAGTGAAATTGAGAATTTTAGAAATTAATGACTTTGGTATTTTATTTGAAAAAGTTTGATCGTTGTTCAAACCTTTCGTAATTTCAATCATGTTTCAAAATCATTCATTTATTTATTCAAAAACAAAAAGGACTTGGTTATTCATTTTTATTCAGGAAAAAAATATGTTATTTTCAAAAATCAAATATCTTTAGAAATCTCGTTTGTAATCATTAGTAACTTTGAAAACAAAGTCTAATTTTATTAAAAACTCGTCTCTCAGCATTGCAGCGGAAAATTGTAATGTTGACATATTTTTATAAGAATCTCAACGAAAAATTTTACTAAAATCATATTTTGTTAAAAAATTGATATTTTATGTAACTTTGATAAAGCATCAATAGACAATTTAAAACCTCAAAAACCAAGTCATAGTTTTGTTTAAAACTCATTTCTTGTTGTCGAAGTAGAAAAGAGTAATTTTGTCAATTTTTAATAAAAACCAAGTTTCATTCATAATCTTATCAAATATTAATTTATGCAGTTTTTAAAACTTAATGTCATGCAAGCAATTTATGCAAATCAGAATGAAAAATCCACAAAATAAGGTCCCATGCCATAGTCCATACTCAAACTTATTACAAACCCAAAACATCAAAACAAAATTTAATTACTTTAATTTAAAAAGAATTCCAAGAAACTCTTCCAAATGTCGTCATCTAATTCTAACCTCGGGGTTATTTGTAAAACTAGAAAACTAAAGGGGGTGAGCTATAAAGCTCAGTATGAGATTAACATAAACTCAATCACATACTTATAAACATATATGATATACAGCCATAAAAATCATATAACTCAATATTTCATACTTATATTATGAATGATCATATCGATGAACATTTCGTAAAACGATGCAAATTGTAGGAAAACAGTCCTACCTATCTCCACTACAAACCATAATTAAGTTTCCCTAGAACTCATCCATCCAACAAACCAAATTGTGAACATTGTCACGGTAACGTAGATAAACTGCCAATAATAAATATCGTGAACAGTGTCACCAAAATCGCAGATAAACTGCCAATAACTTCCACCTTTCACATATCCCACCCCCATGCATGTGATATGGAAAAAATCACTCAAAATTATTTAAGCATGTAAACCACATATGTACATATGGTACCAAAATCTCACATTTTATAATCATGTGAATATCACATATTTTATATGATCACATAACATGAGAATGAGATTTACATATTTTTCAAATCAATAATCATCATCAATATCACACAACATGCTTTTCATAAGATATATGGTTTGGAAAACACTTACTTGACATAGTACATAACGATGGGTTTATCTTTCTTTATGGATACATAATGTATCCCCATCAAACAACATAACTTAAGTAATAACATTTTTATCAATATAAAACAAATAATTAATTTTGCTTAGTGTTAAAACCCACAATTGATAGTAGATCCAAAGCAAATCATCACTCTAAAGAAACACCCACATTCGGATCTAATCGATAGGTTACCTACTTATCAACAAAAGTGATATTTCATTATGGAGGTCATTTTTAAACTTTATAAGATACATGAATTGAACAAAACTCTCATCCGCACTTACTCTATAATAATCAATCGAAGATTGATCTCATTTCCAATGTTAAGGGTTTTCTAGAATGGTACAGATCGACCCTTCATCAAAAGAAGAATACGATGCATTAATACTAAAAGTAAAATACATTAAAACCCCTTAAACACATTCGACCTACAGGAAAAAGTAGGGAAGAAATAGTAGAGATTCCATTCTACTACCATACTTACTCTATCTCGATTAAAATGAGCGGGTCAAAGGATCATTATGCTCTTAAGTCGAAGAAGGATAAGAATCTAAAGAAAATGATCATTTGAAAAAGTGAGTCATTCAGTTCAATATTTTAAAACATAATATTTAAACTTATTGAAATAGGGCTATAGAATTTTCTTTTACTGTAAGGATGATAGAGGTTGAAAAATGGTGAAGAAAAGAGAAAGAATCACCAAAGCAGGTGGAGGTGCGACGGCGACGACGGTGGTAGCTGTGAAGGTCCAGCAATGGAAGAGATAGTGCTATGGTGGAGTAGGAAGAAGAAAAGTGTTGCGACACTAAAGAGGAGAGAGATAAGAGAAAAGGAAAGAAAAAGAAAGGTGGTTGCTACAGTGGTGGAGGGTGGCACTAAAAGTAGGAGTGGAGTAAAAAGAAGAAGAGAAGAGGAGGATGGGCGATGAAGTGGTGGTGTGTAGGTTAAATGATGGTGGCTAACGGTGGAGGAAAGGAGACCAAAATCAAAATAATGGTGGTTCAAGGTGGTGCAAAATGGGTAGATAAGAGAAAAAAGAGGAGCAAAGGAGGGGGATGACAAAAATGAATAGAAAAATAAAAGATGAACAACAAAAGGTGTCATTCAACTTGTCCAGGTTCAATGTATGACACACAAGGTAAGACTGGAGAAAATAGGCATGTAGAGGGGACAAAGAGCAAAAAGGGGATCATGGGAGTGAAAATGGGGCTTAATGAGGGAAGGTTGACTCACACACAAGGAAAGAATCTTTCCCCAAGCATGCCAACCAACATGGACAGTTTGGAGGGTGTTGACCACTAAAGTTGGCAAAATTTTAAACAAAAAGATGGAGAGTGTGGAGACTTGAACCTAGGACCCTTAGGAAATTATTTAAGCTCCTAACCACTAAGCCGACTCACTTCATTGTGATTACTTTAACAGAAACAATTTAAAAACACGGGATGACCTTTGCTGAGGGTTTGAAACAAGATTGCACCAAATAGAAATTAACGAGAGTGAAAGGATTCGAACTCAGATCATCAAGGACAGCTCCACCACTAATCAATCACTATAATTGATATTTATTTATTATCAAATGTGCTAAGGTCATCTAAAAAAAATTTGGACATGACCATTCTCGTTTCATTAACCCAATTCCTACTAACCCAATTTTTGGGATGTGACACCCAGGTAATAATATTTCTTTTCCCTTCAAACTTACTAGACGCACACTTCTAAAGTGACAGTCAACCATAGCATCATGCCTAGTCAACCAGTCCAATCTCAATATAGCATCAAACTCATGAAAGCTCAACAGCAGTAAATCTGCTAAAAATACGTACTTGTTACCAATATATTGGCCTCAGAACATTCTACCTTGAGACTTAGACCCGTTATAACTTTTGTACATATATAAGAATGAGTAGATCCAGGGTCAATCAATGCATAAATTTCACTGCCATGGAAAGAAAAATTACCAGTGATGACTTCAGCTAGGTTCGTGTCTTCCTTGGCTTTCATCACGTACGCCCATGCTGATGAGCCAAAACTCGTTCTACCAAAATTTTTCCTCTGTGACCCTTGGATCGAGCTGGGCTTAGCTGCCATTTCTGATATATTCTTTTGTTGGTATTTCAATAGGCTTCTTACTGGTGGTTCTGTAGTGTACTCAGACTTGGTCGAATAATCTTTAATCACGTGGTCTCTAGACCCACAACTAAAACAAGCCTCTAACTCCTTTCTGTACTCACCTTCATGATTCCTACCATAAAAGTTACAGTCCCCTTTCTCCATTCGGGAATTGCTAGAACTGGCCATAGATGCAATTGGCCTAAAAGATCCTTCATGCCTGAAGCTAGAGGCTTGTGATTCCCTTTTTGAAGTTGGAAAAGGGTGATCCTTTGGCTTTTTAAAGTTCGAGGGAGGTGGAGGACTTGATGTTCCTCTCTTCATTCTTTCCTTCTCATATTTCTTGCTCTTGTCCTTAAATTGAATAAAATGTAAAATTTAAAATAACTTTTGGAAAGTAAAATTAAACTGATTTGTGCTTATAATAGGATGATATAAAGTGTCTGAGATTTATAAATTGAATTGAATTATCATATAGATCAAGATTTAAACTAATCGGAGGATAATTGCAGAAAAGGGAAAATTATGGATTAGTCTCTAACTCCTTATCGGTTGTTGTATTTTCCAAGAAAGTTCATATGGTAATTATGTTTTAATTATTATAAATGGTATATTGTGAATCTATGTATGTTTTGTTAAACCTTGAATTAATTGTGATTTAACATTAAATGGTCAGATTTGGAATAAATTTAAAAAAAGTTCAATATGAACTTACATGATGGAATTACCTCGATGAAACTTTGTAAATGTATCGTACACATGGTTACAAGTTGATTTCTGATGATTCCAAGATCTAGCATTTGTTCCAGACTCGAAGATACATGTTACACAGTTTTAGCTTATACGAGTAACTTGATGTCGTTTTATAGGTTTAGCCCGGACGAGTAACCTTACATGTAAATGCAACTTCGCCCCAAGCTATTTGATGTGTTATAAAGGTTGAGCCCAGACGGGTAACCTAACACCAATATATATTCAACTTGGACGAGTAACCTGAGATCGTTTAAAAGTTCAGCCCGAACGGGTAACTTGACCTGTACATTACAACTTTGGCCAAGCTATTTGATGTGTTAAAGGTTTAGTCTAGATGGGTAACTTGACATGATTATATGTTCAGCTCAGAGAAGCAATTAATATATCGAAGATACTTGAGACACATATTTAGCTCGGACGAGTAATCTGATGTCGTTTAAAAGGTTTAGCCTGGACGAGTAACTTGATGTATGTTCATATATTCTTTCAGCTGGGACAACTAGGTAACATGGTAATTGTACATGATATGAATTTGATATTTCAAAGCGGTTAAATGTTAAATGTTAAATTGTTATACATATAATATCGAAAAGTTAATAATGGATTGAATTGTTTAAAATACATTGTTTGGATTGTGTTTGAACATGTTTTATGTAGGTTTGGAAGTGTACTAATGCACTAATGGTTCAAATGATTGGAAAGAGTGATTATGAACTTAGGTGATATGTTTGTAAAAATGTATACGAGGGAAATACATAAAAATAATTAGTATGATGGTACGTATTTGTGATTTGAATGCTTGATCTTATTATGCCAATGTACTAACTTTTGGTTGCTTTGTGAACTGATACAAGGATGCTTAAAGATGTCAAAGAAATATCATGTTATTCATCTTTGTAATTCTATTGATTAAATTGATATAAAATTTAAGAAGGTAAGTGAAATTTCGTATGAACCTACTAAGCATTCTATAATGCTTACCTCGTTGCTTTTCTTTTCATGTAGATTTTGACTTGCGAAACGTATTGATTGAATCCTTGAGGAGCTCACATTATCTATTTCCAAATTTAGTAGACTTTTGTTTGTTTAAATTCAGTATTGTAGCATGTGTCTAGGAGCCTATGTGTATATATATATGTTGTGTGTGATATTGGTTAGTTGAAACTTTGTTCAATGTTTACATTTGGTTAGTTAATGCTTATATATGCTGCAAAGGTGTAATTGGTAATATGGAAGACTTTATATGGACGTTTTGTTGAATGATATATTTTTGAATGCTCAATGATATGATTTGATCTTAAATGGTATGTTTAAATGCTATTTAGATGTTTGAAAGCTTGATAGATGAATTGGCATATTGTTAGGTGTTTTGTGCCAAATTAAGGCAATATGATTGGATTGATTTTGGTTGATGAAACGATGAATTGGTATACATCTTGAAATGAATTTATGCAGGTATTGTGTGTGCTTTTAGCACCATTTAAAGTATGACGTGACTTAGGCATGGATAGGGATCAAAAAGGGGTGAGTTTTGGCATTTTGGCAATAATGTATTGATACCCTAAGTAAATGTATCAATATTTTACCAAATGAACAAGATTTTAAAACGACAGAATACCAATTTGATATCGATACCAATATAAAGTATCAATACTTATTTTTTGAATATCGATTATCGATACAATTGTTAATTGTTTAAAAATATCTAAATTGACAGAATGCCAAAACATTATCAATACTAAATTCAGTATCGATACTTATGCTCATACTTTGAAAAGTTTGTAGTTTGTTCCTCATTTATGCTTGAATCAATTCAAAAGCTTTCATAAGCTTGATTTAGTTTGATTTTACTTATTTACTATAATGTGCATGCAATTTTTATCGTAATCAATAAATAAATAAATTTTTATTGAGAATTAAATATATTTTTTTATGATAATAATATCCCGTAACTCGAATCTAATGACCGAACCGGATAAAGGATGTTACACATAATCCTTTAATTGAATTAAAGGCCACATATCACTAGAAAAAAAAAAGCCTCGTATCACTAGAAAAAAAAAAGCCACATATCACAATCGCTAATAATGAGTAAAAACAAATAAAGTGGAAGAGTAAAATAGATATCTAACAATACACTGGTAGACTAGGCCGGTTTTAACAACTGTTGAGTTGATAAGGCTCACGAGTTCGCGGCATGCACGTTATTTCAAAACTGAAAGCAAAATTTAAATTTAAATAAAAA
>JABEZY010274438.1:7735-21681 GCA_013467495.1 Gossypium gossypioides
AGTATCAGTGTTAGAACTTGTGATTATTATGATGATTGATATGTTGAGATTGATATTTTGATATGTATGTGATTATATTTATGATGATCTCACATTGGGCTTGTAAACTCACCCATCTTATGTGTATGTTTCAAGTAATCCTCGTAATTAGTACTTGGATGCAGATTTTCGATGATGGTCTCGGAAGTGAACATTTTAATAAATTATGGACTTTATATCATTTTATGGATTTTTATGGACTTTGATTTGGGTTTGTTTTAATAACTTTATGCGACTTTACTTTGGGGATTTTATTCTAATTTGCATCACTTGATTTCATGACATTAAGTTTTAAAAACTGCAGAAGTTAGTATTTGATAAGATTTCGTATGGAACTCGATTTTTAAAATAAAATATGTCAATAATATATTTTTCCACTGCATTTCTAAAAAATGAGTTTTTAATAAAATTAGACTTAGTTTTCAAAATTATAAATGTTTACAAGCGAGAATTCTAAAGGCATTTGATTTCTAAAGTTAATATACAAATGATTTAGAAGTATGATTGAAAATCTAAAATAGTTTTGAATAAAAGATTGAATGTCTACGATTGAGATATTAATTATTTCGATTCCTGAAATTTGCACAGCTTTTACAAAATTAAAATAAACACTTTACTTCATTTGTTTTGAATTGATAAGCCAATTAGATTTAAGATATTTTTTCAAATTTTCTAAAGATTATTTCGGCTATTTTCATGGACAAATGGATTAGAAATGTGATTGAAAATAAAGTTGAACATTTGATTTTACTAGTTTTGAACGAACTGTACAAATTGTTTAAAAAAGTACATTTGAAATTACAAAAGTTTTTTTCCTGGGCCATTTCGGTGGCCAATGTAACTTTTCAAATTCGGCCATAACGACTGTACTGGGTTTGGGGTGTTATAGACGATATAAAAGATACCTGAGCTGACAGTGATATAAGCGTGTCCATTTCATGCACTCCAACTACTCATTTTCCTGAAGTTGCCCGACTTGTCGGCCATTGGTAATTGTTACTAACTATCCTCTCGATGATTTCATAAGCCTCATTATAAGACTTCGACAAATGGACACCATTCACAGAAGCATCTACCACCAACCTTGTGTGTGCATTGAGACCATTATAAAATGTCTCCAACTAGATGCAATATGGAATAACATGATGAGGACACTTACGATGTAATTCTTTGAATCTCTCCCTCACCTTGTATAGGGACTCGTCATCCAATTGTTGAAAAGTGGTGATCTCATTTCGCAACTTAGCGCTTTTGCTAGGTGGGAAATACTTAACCAAAAACTACTCTGCTAATTTTTGCCAAGTTGAAATTGAATATGGTGGCAACGAATTGAGCCATGCTCGTGCTCAATCTCGCAACGAGTATGGAAACAACTTCAACCTCAACGTGTCTTTAGTCACACCAGCTATCTTAAAAGAATCGCTCACCTCCATGAATAATCGAAGGTGAAGATGTGGATCTTTCATGGGCATACCACTAAATTGGCCCATGGATTGAAGCATTTGAAACATTATGGGCTACAATTCGAATTCGGGTGCCTTGATATCTGGCCTCCTAATTCCCGAATTTAACTCATTGAAAATGGGCACATCGTACTGTCTTATGGCACAATCCCTATCAACAGCAATAAGGATGGGATTGCGCATATGATAGGCTCTATTTCCTTGTCCATCATTTTGTTTTCCAAGGTCTATTTTGACTTGTCTCTGGCCTAATCGTTCACGTCTTCTTTGTCTAAATGTCCGATCGATTTTAGGGTCTACCGATAATAATTGGATAATTCAATCTACGCTCATAAACTCTTGAAAATAAATCACAAAAAAAAAGAATAAAGAATTAATTAGTAAAGTTATTAGTTAAATAAAAATAAAAATAAAAACCAAATTGCAAAGAATAATTTCACAAAAAAAATGGTTAAGGCAACATTCCTCGGCAATGATGCCAAAAATTTGTAGCGCGTAGGTTTGTTCAAGTGTACACAATCGTTATATAGTAATAAGTAAGAAAAAGAGTTATCGTCTCCACAAGGACTGTATATGTTAATCAATTAATTATAAAATTAGTGTTAACAATCTGGTGACAAAAACACAATATTTTTGAGTGGTGTGATGCAAAAATAATTACTAAATGTAAGATGATCTCTAATGCAATTTTAATCTAAATGCAAAGTGTGAAGTGAAATGTATGAAATGACTCTAGCAACAAAAACACAAAATTTAATAATCAATAACATGAATAGGCTAGGATAATTACATCATTCAACTTAATTCATTTTTTTCTTTCTTAACAGTGTTTGGAAAATACTCCATGGCAACTCGATCTTTCATGAGTTTTGAAACCAAATTAAGCCCTTTTGGAATCTTTTACTTAATAAAACATGCATTTTACTAATCATATTAAACTAGGGGATTCTTCGAATTCATGTGAAGTAACAAGGACGGGTTAGGTTTGAAACAATTTAATCACATAAACCTAAAAACTATGCAAGATAATAGAGCTCGTTAAAGTTATTATGAAACTTTGATTTAGTCGGGTTAAGATCTAAATTAAGCATGCACTTTTCAACTATTGTGTCCATTAGTCGTCGTCTAGTTAGGATCACTCAGCTAATTCTAATACATTCAATCACGTATGAATGAAATACATACTTGAGTTTAATTGAAAACATGATCGACTAAGGCACAAACACTATAAACATGATTTAAACAAACTTCATTGAATTAATGCAATAATCCTAGCTAAACAGATTTAAGCTACCATTTTTTATGACAAGATAGCAAAGCACATTGCAAACATGATTAAAATCAAAGTAAGAAAGAATAAACTCTATTGAATCAACAGTCTCGTGAACTTTGATTGAAGATGTTTTCCTCTGATCCTCGTATTGCTCCTTTGCTAATGGGTCCTCAAGGTCGCCAGCCAAGAGATGATCTTATCAAGGTTTTGCTAACTAAGAAAAGAAAGAACTATGGGATGCTATGCGTGGGAATGAAGAGAGGAAATGAGAGAATGGAAGAATGATATGAAATAAGAGATGAGGGATTGAGTAAGGGATGAGAGATATGTAATATGGGAATGGGTATTTATACTTGAGGTTAGTGGGAGAGTTTACTAAAAATAGTGAAAAATATCTCCCCATTTACTCCTTTACTTGGCCGGCCACACATTGTGGAAAAGGGTGGATGATGGTTGTTTGATTCAAGCACGAAATCATGCTAGAATCAAGAAAGGGTTGGATGGTTTCAAGGGAAAACTTCATGGGCTCTTTTCTAATTTAATTTCAACTCTAGGGACCTCCAATAAATATTCCAAAACTAATTTTTGGGCAGCCAATAAGCTTGTGTCGAACTGGGCTTGTCTTCCCCTTGTTTGAATGGTTTTGTGACCCATGAAATAATCAGACTTGTGCACCATGTAACATCATTTTTAACTGGGTCAAAGTAACATCTCTATGACCTAATTTGCATGGTTTTGCCACCTAAGTAGGGTAGAATTGCTAATGTCCATGCAAGAATTATAACAAGCTTCATATTATATCAACTTCATGGTCCCCCTGCATAATAAAATATAACACATTAAGAAATAACATGAAATAATTTAATTTATACACAAAATTAATACAATAAATAACATATTTGCATTTTTTATAAATTCATGTCCATCATTGAAATATAAACAAAATTCACCAAATTTATTAACAAGTACTCGGAATTAATATTATTTTTAAGTTAACAAGTGTTATAAATTGCTAAAAAACCTATATAAATTAGAGTTTACAAGGATCAAGGATTCGCTTCGGTGGTATCGCCATATCCCCTTAAGTATCGCAATATCCACCTCCCAAGGAAGACCCCAAGTTTTAACACTGCTCAAGATATCACGATATCCTCTTCTGGGTATCATGATATCACATTCTTCAAGGGGACAAACTTGGACAAAAAGGGCAACCTTTATCTACTCGGCCCACCAATCACATAAGGCCCATATAAGGGTATTTTTGGCATCTAAAAGTCATCAAAATACACTTCAAAATAGCCAAAAATTGTTGAGGAGGAGAGATACACACATTAGTTTAGTTTTAGGTTTAGTTTTCTCTAGGTTCTCTAGATTGAATTAATTGTTTGTAATTAAGTAAATATGTTTGCATTTTTAGGATATTTTTAGAATATTGCACAACAAAGCTCAGATTGTGCTATGAATGTTAGTTTTTGTTACTTTTTAATTATTGGGGAAGAAAGGTGTTGGTTGTGGTTGGTAGTAGGTGCAGGATGAAGAATAAAAGAGAGAAAAGAGTAGGAAAATGAAGAAAGTGAAATATTGTCATGGAAAAATGTTGGTTAGATTGCCAACAAGGATGCCATGGCAATTCTAGGAAGATGACGTAGCACTCAGTCCACGTCACTCTTAGCCAACTGTACTTGTACTAGATAAACCACCCTAAAAAAGATGAAGCAAAAGGTGTGTGCTGAGAGGGAGAGACCTACCCTATAAAGGAGGAAAGAGAAAAGAAAATAATGAGGTTTTTTAGATAGAGAAGAATTAGAGAGTAGTTTTTCTCTCTGCATCAGATTCTCGGGAAAAATCTCAGAGAAAAGAGAGGATAGGGTAGCAGCTTACAAAGGATAAATATCACAGATGCAATGAAGGGGAAGAGAAATCTACCCTAGGTTTTGCATCAAATCTCAGTCTTAAAGTGAAAGCTAGATTAGCAAGAATTTCTTGCAATTCTGCCTTTATCTTCTGATTTGAACTTTGTGATTCGTAACTTGAATAATGATGTTGAATGGTTTTATTTTGGATTTGAATGTCCAATCCATGAGCTAAATCTCATTGGGTTAAATTATTTGGGTGAATTTTTACTATCTTTAATAACCATGGTCTGATTTTGAGTAGATTATTGTTTCATTCAATTTGTGATTATTTTAAATGCATGCATGCAAGCTCTAAACATAGATGATTGTATGGTATGTTGTTAGATCTGATTTAATTCTAAAAATATTAAATAGATTGGATTATTATCGGTTGATATAGGTGAGTATTCGAAAGAATATTTGCATCACTTTAGACGTAGAAGTTGTGATCTGTACAGGGAAAGTAAGAACAACCTGAATATCATTCTTGAGTTCTGTAGACATACAAAAACTCAGAATGATAGCTTAAAAGTCTGGCTCTCGAAAGAAGCAAACTGTAGTAGTGAATCCCTGAGCAGTAGAATGGTAAAGATTTTGCCATGACATTATTATGATATAAAAATAAAACCTGAGTAATTCCAACATTTATCATTCAACAATACAAATCTTCCCCACTTATTCTTTGAGAATTGCCACAACATTTCAATTGCCCTAGTAATTCCATCTATTTCTTTTACACAATTTAATTAGTCAAAATTCATATTAATAGCATAACCAAATATTTTAATAATTCTGATCCCTGTGGAGATTATACTCACTCATCACTTTATTACTTGATTCAACGTGTATACTTGCACATTCGCATTACACATTCATACGCGACACATATTGTCTTCAAATAAACATCAAAACACCCATAATAATAGT
This sequence comes from Gossypium gossypioides, assembly GCA_013467495.1. Classification (NCBI taxonomy): domain Eukaryota; kingdom Viridiplantae; phylum Streptophyta; class Magnoliopsida; order Malvales; family Malvaceae; genus Gossypium; species Gossypium gossypioides. Next base: position 13,333 of record JABEZY010274438.1, read on the forward strand.
CTCAAATGTCGAAAGTAAGTCCAAGCAATAATCAACATCATATGAAATGAATCTCATAAACTTAGGAACAAATAGTCTATGGAAGCATCCAAAACATCAAGGCAAATATCAATAAGATTCTACCACATTACCTTGTTCCCAAAACATAAATGAATAGATAATAAACATCTATGAAACAACATAAAGACTTGCTTGGATCGCCCCTCGAAAGCACATCGCTCACACTGAAACGCTACTAATTTACAATGGTTTAAAAGGAGTGGGTGACCTTAACAAGCTTAGTGAATGCCTAGAACAACTATCATGCAAATAGTTCATCAAGCATTAGTGAAACATATATATAGCATAATTATAGCAACCTTAACTTAGTTGACATATTTTACTTCACATGCATATTCGACAGTTTATTTACAAAGTCAATACATGCATATTCATGTAAATGTCATAATACACACAATCACATTAATAGATAATTTGGGATAATTTGGCACTTGAGTTATGAAATGTAAAAGTGGGCACTATCACCACTTATCGGATACACAGATCTCTAACACACCACATAGACTCATAGAGTCAAACATGTGTCCCGTAAGTGAAGCATTAAGCTAACACTCTCCAATCACACCAAACATGTCCCATTGAATGTAGCTTAGCTCGTATTCCCTTATCTCTCCAAAACATTTCCCAGGGCCTCAACGCCCAAATCACATATGACATATGGGTGAGTACTCATAATCCTATGGCATGCCAATTATATCCATTGGTCTCAAGTATCACAAGGCCAAAATATCCATATTTAAACACACATATTACTTACTGATTTTCGATTACTTTCACTGCACATTTATTTTGTTTGCACAAAATTATCACTGTCACTTAGCATGTATGACATGCTTACACATATACTCTTTCACAACAGTAGTCATGAACATATAACACATATATAGCATCTCATTTTCGTTCAGAATTCCACAATAACTCAAGCACATATCTCACAAGATAAACATGGGTATAAGAAAGCTTACACTCAAAATTTATAGTTAATCTAAACACTTACCACTATGCTTTCGTCGAAATGTCGAAAGCTCAAACTAGCCTTTCCTAGCTCGTAGATGGTCCTAGCTAATCCAAAACTTCAACAGAACAATTCACACAATAACACATTCAAAAATTAGCTAAGAACTCACCGCAAGCAATCAAAAGCATAAGCCTAAAACTATGCTCTCATGTAGCCAAAATCTTTAACATAACAATGTTTACATTCAAATATCTTAGTTTATACTCAGTCTTTCCACCTAAAACCAATTCCGTTCATCTTATAATTCATCTACAACTAATTCCCAACCTTTAAACTACACTAAAATACTTTTGACATGTTTATGGCTACTTTTCCAAAAATTTATTAAAACCCAAGAAATCTTTAATAAAACTTCAAAACAAGTTTAGAAACCTCTTAATCATGTCAAAACCTATTTATTAACACTTTGAAATAACATTTTACTCAAAAATCCAAAATTTACTCATTAACAACTCTATTTTCGGCTTCTAATCAAAACATGCGATTTAACGATTAAAAATTTAGTTTCAAAGACCTAATAACATTAAAAACTAATGGGTAGACTAATAGGTAGATGATTGGTTACCTTTGATGGAAGAAAAATAGAGTTTTATTGAAAACTCGAAAAACTCACACGCAAAGAAGATGATGAAATCAATGGAATTTTGAATGTTTTCTTGAAGATTTGTGAAGGTTTAATACTTGGGGAATGATGGAAATTAAGAGGATTATGATTGGAAATCAAAATTGAGTTCTTTGAGTTTGTGAAAGCAAGGGACGGCAAACTAGCAAGAAGGGAGAAAATTATCGTGAAAAATAAGCTGCGAATTTGGTAAAAATACAACATAAATGCTCACAAATTTTACCTTGTTACAAATCAGTTCTTTTTCTAAAACTAAAGGTCATTAAAACTCATTTTTAAAATTTGATTTGATTTTCTAAAAACCATAGTCGAAAACATTGCCGATAAACCATGTCGTAAAATTCTAAACACTCTAAGGCTAAAATTCTTAAAATACCCCTAAAACTCTAATGCCCTATTTTGGGGTGTTACACAAGACTTGTAGAATAAGGGTTTCATCAAGCCTAGAAGAAGGATAGATTTATGCGCTTGTGTCTAGATTACCGTCAGTTGAACAAGGTCACGATAAAGAATAAGTACCCTCTACCTAGGACCGAAGACTTGTTTGATCAGTTAAGTGGGGATTCAATTTTCTTCAAGATCGATTGAAGGTCGGGATATTACCAAATAAAAATCAAGGATGGTGATGTGCCAAAGATAGCCTTCCAATCAAATATAGTCACTATGAGTTTTTTGTGATGCCATTTGGGTTGACGAATGTGTCGACAGTATTCATGGACTTCATGAATAGGGTGTTCCAACCATATTTGGATCAATTTGTTGTATTCTTTATTGGTGATATACTGGTTTATTATAGGAATGAAAGGGATCATGAGAAGCATTTAAGAATTGTGTTAAGTACCTTGCGTGAACATCAGTTATATGCAAAGTCCAGCAAATGTGAGTTCTTGCTGAAAGAGGTGCACTTCTTGGGACATGTTATCTTGACGAATGGTATTAAGGTAAACCCTGCTAAGGTAAAGGCAATTTTGGAACGAACTTACCCAAGAGTATTTCTGAAGTCCGCAGCTTCCTAGGGTTGGTTGGATACTACAAGAGGTTTGTGAAGGGTTTCTCGATAATAGTATCACCTCTCGCCAAGTTGTTGAGAAAAAAGGAAAAGTTTGTATAAAGTGATGAATGCCAGCAGAGCTTCTAGGAATTGAAAGCAGTCCTGACTAAAGCTCCGGCATTAGCACAACCACAGTCTGGTGTTGAGTACACAATTTATACTGATGCCTCTCTAAATGAGTTAGGATGTGTCCTTATCCAAAAAGGAAAGGTCATAGCTTATGCAACGCGCCAACTGAAACCTCACAAAAATAATTACCCTACGTATGATCTGGAGTTAGAAACAGTATTTTTAGCACTGAAACTCTAAAGACATTATTTATATGGGGAAAGATGCCACATATTTTCTAATCACAAAAGTGTGAAGTAGTTGATGACCTAAAAAGATTTGAATCTACGCCAAAGAAGAAGGTTGGAACTGTTGAAAGACAATGATATGATCATTGAGTATCACCTAGGGAAAGCAAATGTTGTGGCAGATGCTTTGAGCAAAAATACTGCGGCAACCTTGATGTCCCTTCGAGCTAAGGTGACCATTTCTGACAGTGGAGCCCTGTTCGCAGAGCTAGTTGTAACACCAACCCATCTCTCTATTATATTAAAAGAACAAATGAAGGATGTCCAGTGTGATCGGTTTAAACAAAAGATGTTATCTAGTAAAGCAATAAACTTCAATATAGGTAAGGATGGCGAGCTCAAGTTCAAGAATAGGGTGTATGTACTAGTAAGAAATGGGTTGAGAAAATAATTGTTGAAGGAAGCTTATCAAAGACCTTTTTCACTTCACTCTAGTAACATCAAGATGTATAGAGATTTGAAGGACTCCTATTGGCGGTTAGGTATGAATAAGGAACTTTTAGAGTATGTATCAACTTGTCTAACTTGTCAGAAGGTTAAGGGGAAACATCAAGTTCCTTTTGGAAAGTTGTATCATTTGGAAATTCCTGATTGGAAATGGAATAAAATCATCATGGATTTTGTTTCGGGGTTACCCCTCAGCCCGTCCAAGAAAAATGTTGTCTTGGTGGTAGTTGATCGACTTGCCAAGTCAGCTCATTTTCTTCCAATGAATACAACTTATTACTTGGAGAAGTTACTTGAATTGTACATCACTGAGATAGTATGCCTGTATGGGGTACCTTCATCCATAGTGTCTGATAGAGATTCGAGATTTACTTCAAAGTTCTGGAACCAGTTACAGCAATCTTTGGAAACCAAGCTAAAATTTAGCACTGCGTTTCACCCTCGACTGATGACCAATCAGAAAGGATTATTTAGGTCTCAGAGGATATAATGTGTTTTTGTGTGATTGATTTTGGAATAAACTGGGAGAAGTATGTCCCTCTGGTTGAATTCTCCTATAATAATAGTTACTATGTGAGCCTGAAGATGTCTCCATTTGAAGCCTTGTATGGTAGAAGGTGTAGGACACCTACCTATCTGATGGAATTGAGCGAAAGAAAGATGTGCGTCCAAACTTGGTACGTGAAACAGAGGAGAAAGTTGCCATCATCCATAGTCACTTAAAAAATGCACAGGACCGACAGAAATCATATATAGATTTAAAAAGGACCGACAAAAATTTAGCATTGCGTTTCACCCTTTACAGACGACCAATCAGAAAAGGTTATTCAGGTCTTAGAGGATATAATGCGTTTCTGTGTGAGTGATTTTGGAATAAACTGGGAGAAGTATGTCCCTCTGGTTGAATTCTCCTATAATAACAGTTACCACATCAGCCTGAAGATGTCTCCATTCGAAGCTTTGTATGGTAGAAGGTGTAGGACACCTACTTGTTGGATGTAATTGAGAAAAAGAAGATAGTGGGTCCAAACTTGGTACGTGAAATAGAAGAGAAAGTTGCCATTATCCATAGTCAATTAAAAACTGCACAGGACTGATAGAAATCATATATAAATTTAAAAAGGAACTTAAGGTTGAACTGAACCTATCTGTCGAGAAAAAACCTGTATGTATTCTAGCAAAAGAAGTTAAGGAGCTGAGAAATAAAAAAATTCCCTTTGTTAAGGTGTTATGGAGGAATCATGGCACTGAAGAAGCTACTTTGGAAAGAGAGAGCTTAATGAAAGATTAGTATCGTATCCTTAGTTATTTTCATGTATGAATTTCGGGGACAAAATTTTCTAAGTGGGGGAAAGTTGTAACATCTCGCCCGGTGAAGCCCTAGTGTTTGAATATTGTTAATGGAAGTAAGGCATATAGAGTAAGTTCTGAGTATATAGGTACTGAATTTGATTAAGTATATGAGTCTATGGTTGCATCCTCAAGAGAAGTCTGTATTAGGCGAGCTTGGTGGTTTGGCGGACTCTTCTGAAAAGTATACGCCACCCCAGCTGTTAGACGATACGTTAGGCCCTTAGTGTTAAGACCTTAATTTGAAAAAAAAATGTATACTTTATTATTATTTTATTATCCTAGTTGAACAATTTGGTTAGACGAATGAGAATTTGGTTAGTATAGGACTAAGTTTCTGTAACCTGTCAGACTTATCCACTTGTTTACTTTTGTAGTGCAATGAACTGGTAAGTTTAACTATTTATACCATAGCTCAAGATACTCTTGAGGGCTCTCGTGAAAAAGGCAAAGGTTCTGCTGTTTGAACATTTCTGCATTTTCTAGTGAGTTCCTTCTTGCTTCTATGTGTGTGTATAATATTCTCATTTATGTTTGATTGGGGTAAGCACTTTTATCCTATAAGATGATTTATTTGTGTATGGGTAATAAAGGTTTGTGGTTATATGTTTGAGTTAGTTGTCTGTGTAAATGGAGTAAGGACCTAACTTCGTGTTTAAGCCAGCACCCATTGTTTCTGGAATGAACAATATAAATTGAGTTATGAAAATGAAATCATGGCAATGCCTTCAATGAAATGAGCATTGAACTGGCAAATCACGATACATGAAAAGGGATCCTGTAGCCTCTAATAGGGTAAGAGTTATTGCAAACTAGATTGGCAAATCATGATGAAAAGAATGAAATGAATGCTAAGGCTTGATCATGGACTTGAGTGTGGCTAGCACAAAGAAGGTTGTCTGCATGGTTGAATAGGCATAGTGTATGTGCCAAACAAATAGTGTCTATAGTAAAGTCTATTCGTGTATGGTGTTCACCAACAGGCGAACTGTATGACTTGCTGAGTTGGAAAGGTTTATTGGTATTATATATAGTTATTGAGATGTTTGCTCTAGAACTCACTAAGTTCTTTGAACTTATTTATTTACCTTTCCTTCTCAAGATTCCTGACTAAGTAAAGGTCTTTTCGAAGACTACGCCAGATGGCATCTTTTATCCTGAGATTTCTAAGTATTTTGTATTATGCATGGCATACAGGTGATGTCAAGATGGTGTCATTTCAAAGTTATTCTTGTGAAACCATTAATTCAATGAAACCTCAGTGAAGTGATTATGTTTTTGCAAAGTATCAAATTATTTACTTTGAAAGGTTAAGGTTTGTCTAATTGTATGTATATGCATACGACACTATAGTTAAATTGTGGCTTACGCCCAATAGGATTTTAATATCTTCCAATAGAGCTTTTATTTTTCTTTTCCTTAGAAATGTACAACCTTATTTATCTTTAAATTCATAAAGGATTTGCAATTCATATTTATTTGAACTGTATTTTTATGAAGACCACGCCTGTACAAGTTTAAAGGAAAAGATTTTAAGGCGGTGATGCGTCAATCCTAGGTCCTCCTTACGGATCAAGTTTGGGGCGTTACACCTATAATACATCTTGCTTGGTGAATTGGTATTTATGTTCTAGTTCATTTGGTGAACTTTACTTGATGATATTCAAGCAATTGAAATGATGATTTTATGTGATTGTTTAGGTATGAACATTATGGCACGAATGGTAATGAATGTTTGATGGTGAATGGTTGAGGTACCAATTGTGGCATATTGGTTAGGCACTTAGGATGGATATTATATGGTATATTTTGACAGGTTCTTGATGCTTTTGAATGGGTTAAATGGTTGGCATATTGCATGACTTGTGGCTTAAGTGAACATAGGATGTAGTTGCTTGTTTTGGAAGGTATTTTCAACACATACGATCTAGTACAAATCTACCACACGACCGTGTGTCATACACGGGCATATGGCAAAGCCATATGGTCTATTTAATTTAAGTGTTAATTGGTTCACACGGCCACAATCTGTTACATGGCCTAACGACACGGACGTGTGACTCAGGATTACATGACCATAGTCTGTTACACTGTTTGGCGCCACGATTGTGTGACACAGAATTACACGACCTTGAAGATCTTCCTGAGGATAGTATCTAGAAACAACAATGGAGAACCATTACCAAACTAAAGGGGGAATGAATGTTAGAGAAGAAAATAGAAGTTAATCATAGAAGATGATGAACAACCAAAATTTTAGAGACAATTTCCAGAACACCCAACATGACTTGTCTAAAGGAAAACTTCTAAGGGTTTAATGTATCTCAGAAAAGCACCTCCATGCCAAGCTAATGGAGAAATGACACTTGACACCAACTTGCTTTACCATTGGCTATAAATGAAAGGATTTGCCACCTTTCACACACAGACTAGTCATACTACTCTACCTAGTAATAAAGAAGTGTCATCTACCCCTCTTTTTCAAAACTTCTTTTATTACATTATGTTTTACTCGACCACTAATTAAAATTTGGGTTCGGCCTTGTAGGGAAGTCCTCCAGTTCCCATTAACCTTGTCTCTTTCTCTATAAAAGTCCCTAAAGTCCTCATAGTTTGAGATCAACTTGACTATCTCCCTAGAGGTTTTCTTAATTGATTCGCTATATCAGGAGGACCCTATGGCACATCAAGACCATTTCCCCAAAGGTTATCTTAGTTGATTCGCTACATCATGAAGATCCTAGTGTCACGGGCCGTAGTTGAGGTCTAGCCCCGTGACACTAGGCCATGTTAAGACCATCCAAGTTGATTATCTTTCATGATCACCCTAGTTGATCACCTTTTACAATCATCTCAATTGATTATCTCATATGATCATCTCAATTGATCATCACCTACTATTATCTCTTAAAAGGCTTAGCCACGCCAAGGTCATTCTACAAGGCCATCTTTGAGGACGTTCTTTATTCGCTCATCAGCATCCCTTCGCACTTAAGAAACAATGCTCTCAATGTTGTGGCCTAGAAACTTTTCCACCCTCAACAAATATAATAAAATAAGAATAAAAACACGTATATATACATAACTAAAATAAATAAAAAAAATGAAAATGAAAACATGTATTATTTATACATAACCAATTTAAAACATAAAGAAATGAATTAATCTTAAAGTTGATATATGTAATTAAATTTAAATATTAACAAACAAAAAGTAAAAAAAAAAAAGACAAAAATAAAATATAATTATCATTGATAATAAGTTTTGAGAAATAAAACTTACCACCAATGAGACCTTAGCTTAAAGGCAAGGTTAAGACCCTGTAAACTTTAAAATCTCAAGTTCAAATCTTCGTCTATGAAAACCATATGTAGATTCTCAATCTATATTCAATTTGATTTATGCCCCACCATATGAGGTCCTAAATATTTTGATTATTATTTTA
>JABEZY010274562.1:0-13051 GCA_013467495.1 Gossypium gossypioides
AATATTATTTAAATACATATTTGTTACTTGATAATAACATGTCTAAAATGGACATTTTATTTCTTAAAAACACTTTTTGACAGCAATGCTAAACACTTAAATTTTAAACCAAACTTTTCAAAAGCACTTCTCAAAAGCAATGAAGAACTGATCATTACAAAAGGATAGATGGAAAAAAAAAAATTTAGTCTATAATTTGAGGACTTCTAGTGAAATTAATCCTAATTTTCATAACCTAACAACTTTAACCGAAAGGGGCAATAATGGCATTTAGACCTCACCGAATAAAATCCGAAAAAGGAAGTCGAAAAATTACGATGCCATCCTGTCATGACAAGAAAAGTAGCAAAAATTGAAAAAAAGCGTCTTTATACGCAAAAAGATATATAATTTTTCCGCTATCGAGTCTCTTCCTCTCTTGTTTCACAAAAATATCTCAGAAATTTAAAAAAATATATCAATTTTATTTTATTACTAAAGCGTAAAGATTCAAGCTTGCAATCGAATTCCTCATTTGAAATTCTGTAAGTGATTGATTCAATTTGTTTTTTTCGTGCGATGCTAGGTAGAAATTCTTTATATAATATTTTTAAGCATTGGATTGGTTTTGATTTTACTTGTAAAGATCGTTTGCATAAATCAGATGATTTCGTTGAGAAATTGTTTGGGATTTGACGATACCAAGAATTCTGGGAACCCAGTTTTGTTTCCTTAGAAAACCCAGTAATTAAACCTAGAATTCTGTACATTTAAGTGGTCTCCAGAATTTTATAATAAAAAAAATATACTTTCTTCTTTTTGTATATAAAAGAAGCTACCTTTTTCCTGCTTTTTTATCAGCAAAAAATGTTTTATTGTTATTTTTCTTTCCAGATAAATATTTCAGTTATTCATGCAATATGTTGGTTTATTTATTGATACAAGTCTCAATGTGTTTTATTTTTCTTTGAACAAGTTGATGAAACAGGTATTAGAACTGTAATAAAGAGGATAAAAAAAGATCATTGTTGAGGATGGCTTGTAAAGGATGCCTAGAATGCTTGTTGAAGCTGTTGAACTTCTTGATGACTCTTGTTGGTTTGGCAATGGTTGGATATGGGATCTACTTGTTTGTTGAGTACAAAAGAGCAGCTGATGTTGCCATGCTTTTGTCACCTGCGGGCACTGACCAAATACAGCTCGGTCGGCCCATGCTCATGGCCGTGTCTCTTTCGTCTAGTATTTTCGATAATCTTCCAAAGGCATGGTATGAGTTTTTTTCGCATTTCTTTATTAGTTTAGCAATGCTTGCATTAGTTGAATTAAAAATGTGAGTGTGTAGAACTTTGACGAAATGTCTGCATTTAGTAGAACTTTGACGCACTGTGCTTGAAATTCAGTCATGCTAGCTTGAATGAAATCGGCTTCTGAGATCCCCAGATACTGGTGGGATCATGTTGTTATGTACTGGTACCTAATGGATTGGAGGGATAATTATCGAAATGATTTTGAGGCTTCCTTCTAGGTATTCTAGTCTTGACATTTCCAATAGGATGGTTAGGACAGTTTCAAGGCAGTGAGAGAGCAATGCTAACCATTTTTTTGTCTGGGTTTTGAAAGACCGGGTTGATCTTGATTCAAAGTTCAAGGCCAGCTAAGCTGGATCTTGTGCAGCTGTAATTTGTGTGTCATATTCTATCACATATTATGTTTTCCGGTCGTGATATGTATGCCAACCGCTTATTTTCTCATGGTCGTGTGTATTGGTGAAGGATCTAATGCTGATTATTAGATGTATTTTACTTGTTAGTGAATAAGTTTCAAAAGGAATTCAACTAGTTATTTAACTGTCCAATTTCTATTCCACTCACAAGTCTATATGAATTTTCTGCATGTTCTCTTGTGTTTAACTTTTCAATTTCTATTTTTGCAGGTTTATATATTTGTTTATTGGAGTAGGTGTGGTTCTCTTTGTTATATCTTGTTTTGGTTGTATTGGAGCTTCGACGCGGAATTTATGCTGTTTGAGTTGTGTATCCTATTTACTTCTTCGGTGTTTTCCACAATGGCAATTAAGAGATAGATATTGTGTAACATCCTAACAACATTATAATCCAGTAGTTCATAAATTGCTAATTTTTTAAACTCCAATCTTTTTTCTTCTCTATAATTATGATTGTTTTCCTTAAGGCAACATAGTATTCACTGTTGGTGGTCTTGTTGATCTTGGTGGAGCTGGGATGTGCTGCTTTCATATTCTTCGACAAAAGCTGGAAAGAAGTAACTTTTTCTTACTTCTTGGTCCCTCCTCCCCCCTATTTAATTGAAGCTGGTGTTTTTGGTTATCTAATTAATGCTAATTTCTTTAGGAACTCCCGACAGATAAAACAGGATATTTTGATATGATATATCAATTTCTGGAAGAAAATTGGAGTATTGTCAAATGGGTAGCTCTTGGAATTGTTGTCTTAGAGGTAAGTGTAACATGACTGTCATCCTAATCCTGAGGATTTGAAAATTACTTCACATTCATGAACAATCACGCTCATTGACTTGCAAAAAACTGATCATTTAGAATATGCTAATTGTATATTTTTTTTCTCAGCCCTCAGAATTTGTTTCTTTGTATCGTCATTTAGCTTTGGGGAATATGATAGGATTCTTTGGGATAACAAAGCACGGAATAGTCTAGGACTTTCCTGTCCTTACTGAGTAGATTATCTGTTGCAAAAATATCTAGCATACAGAAAGAGATATAATCTTATTTAAATTCCATAATCAAGTCTTAAAGTTGAAAAGCATTCAATTTTAACTGTACTAAAGCAAACTTGAAAACTTCATCAGCTATCATTAATTGGGAACATTGCATGTTTGTTTCTTTCCTGTGTGGATTGTGGTTAAGATGATTGCATATGACATTATAGTCCTAGATAACTTTTAGGAGGCCTCCATTTGGAGAAAACTGTTGGGTTATGATTCACCAAGGAAAAAATTAGTTGATAAATTGCATTACAAGATACTTTAGATGCATGAAAAAGGATAACGATGTGCTTTATGACTGTTTTCTGCTGGATGATAATGGCACAGAAATTGATTGATGGATGAATTCTGATATTTATTGCTTTGAACTGAAGTGACTTTGCTTGGTACTTCTTATACATCAAAATAAAGCCTTGAATCAATTGAAAAATGACTGATTTCTTGGAATAACATCTGGGCCGATATAATTTCTCTGGTCATTAATTCTACTGATTTGGGTGTGAAATCAACTTTAACTTGCAGGCTATTATTTTCTTGTTAGCCCTTATGGTTAGGGCCGCCAATGTACCTGCTGATTATGACAGTGATGATGAGTTCATTGCACCAAGGCAACAAATCAGACAGCCTTTAATCAACAGGCCACCAATTCCAGCTACAGGTGTTCCTGTTACTGGCAGCCTTGATCAACGACCCAGCAGAAATGATGCTTGGAGTGCACGAATGAGGGAAAAGGTGATTTCTGTTCCAAAAATTCCTTCTCTTTGATGTAGACATATTGTTGTCCTGTCTGGTAAATTTTTGGTTAGACCAATTCTTCTTACATTGTGCCTTGATTTTTCTCGAGGCTTCAGATCTTGTCACTGAATCAAGTACTCCACTAAACATCAAGGATTTAGGATTAACATATAATCTGTATAGTAAAATCTCGAATCAAATGTTTCATTTACGAAGTGTATGTGTTTCTATAGCTGATATTTCCGACCATCAGAGCGCTAGTGCATAGATTTTATTATATTCGTAGTGTCTGTACTGGTGTACTCTGATATAATAGCTTCCTTTGACCCCTGTTTGGGATGGTCCAATTGAACTTGCCGCCAACTACCAACCAGTCCAGCCCCTACACAACCACCTGTTTGCTTTTATTTCCATGTTTTGTTCTCCTTACTGTTTTCCTCTGTATCATCTCTATTTTTCTCAACCTTTTGCTTTTGTTTGTTGCTCTAATATTGTTTCACTGGATGTATATCAGTATGGTCTGGATACGTCCGAGTTCACCTACAACCCTTCGGAGTCAAACAGGTACCAGCAGGCAGCTCCGCAACCAGCAGAAGAAAGCGGCCGTTGCACCATTATGTGATGATCATCTGGTTGGTTGGTTGGTTTCCGAAGGAAGGTTATTGCATTGTCGATGGAGTGACAACTTCAGATTTTTCTGATGATGGTCTTATTTTGTTTTTGCTGAGTTTGTACACAATCTATAGGAGCTTTATGTGTTCCCCACTCATTCATTTTTCTAGAGAACATGTGTGTTTGTTCCCAAACGCATAACCACCATTTTGTGTGTAAAATTTGACTGCTACATTAGGGTTTGGCAATGAGTTGAATCCTGAGCCGAATGCAACTCTGCCCTTTACTTATCTGTTCCTTCTCATTTTATGAATGGCAGTAAGCAGCAAACTTGTTAATGGAGCGAGCTTATGTATGTAGAATTTTATAATGCGAAAAACTGGCATATAATATACTTGAGTGTTGAAATTATGCATGCATGCATACATACATACATACATACGATCCAAATCAAATACGATCCGACATGAGTAATTCTATTTGCTACTCCACAAACATTTATATATATGTTTATTATTATCCAATATTGAATTATCATGTGATATATACGAGCCATTGGGGTAAAGGCAGTATAGTATTAGTAGTAGATGAAGTTTTTAATATATGTATATATATATATGAAAACATTTTCACGTGAAAGCTGTAATATATGTATATATATATGAAAACATTTTCACGTGAAAGCTGTAAAGAGTGATGGGAAACTTTGGAATAAGATTTTAATGAGTATATATAAGGAAGCAACATGAATATATACAGTTCAAATTGCTTTATGATCTCGTGGTTGTGATCACCGTGAAAAAGATGGAATTAGAAAGCAATGGAGGAAAAAGAAAGCTTTGCTGTACTTTGAAGTTGGCAATCACATCTTTATAAAATCATAATATTCTTATTTACTTGAACTCCAAGCTTAACTCATTTCTTTTATATAATCACTTTTAAAAGGTGGTATTTAATAAATTTGAGATTTAAATGCCAACATTTGCATCCTTTTCTATTGGGAGACAATGATCTCATAAACAAATATTCGTACTTTGGGAGCTAATACCTTCTTTGAGTTGATTTTGTTTATCATAGCATGCATCTATCTAGGTAGGCAGTCTTTAGACAAACAAGTAGAGAAGAGAATAGATACTTCTGCAAAGGATCAAAGAGAGAAAAGGAATAATAATTATTTAAGGAATAAAAAAAGTTTAAGCCAATGGTTTATTTATTTATTTTTGCCTAACCTCAAGCATTATGTAATGGAACTATTTGATTAGGACTTTGAGCTGGCCTGACATGTTTTCCAGCTATAATATTGAGAATTTAGTACTGTTGTTTGGAAATTAATGGAATCCCTTAACAGTAAAACCTTTGAGCATAATTTCATCATACATATAAATTATTTATTTGTCTATCATGTTTTTTTACATCAGAATGTAAACATAATTAAAAAAAAAAAATCATTTTAAGATGAACACTTCAAATGGAAGAATTTTTAATATTATTCTCCCTGTTCTGTCTTTCCTGTTTACTTATGTTCTTATTCTTTGCATGGCTCTTTTCCTAATAATCAACAACCTTCAAAATAAAATAATAATAATAAAGTATTTTTTTAATTTACTTTTTAAGTGAAAGAATAAAGCTGATGGGGCTTTTTAGTTGAAACCCAGAGAGAGCCGTTCAACTTCACATATGGGTCCGGTGATCAAACATTTTGTGGTTCCTTATGTTACAGTTGATGAAATCAAATATTCAAATATCTACTATATATTTTCATGTATAACAGATATAATTTAGCTCATGTTATAGTATATTTGATTACCCCATTTGGCTCCAACTTGTATATTTGAGGAGTTCATTGTCAACCTTCAATTTTGTTTAGCTACCTATTTCAAGTTATATGGTGGTGTCTAACTCTAACCAAATCATGGTTGCTGATGGAATGGTGATCAGTTTTTCTTTGCTCTTTTTATTTTCTCGACAATTATAGTTTCTTTTCTCATTCAGTGTTTGTGATTGTCTTAACATGACATCTGAATCCAAGGTTCACTTTGATGATTTATGTGATTGGTTTAGGACTAAAAATTCTGTTGTCTTAAAAGTGACATTTTTTTTTCTCTAGTTTTATGGGTTATTAATCTAAGTTTCTAAAGCCCTGTTTTCCCAGATTTTGATGTAAGATCATGAAGACTAGGAAGGGAAAGCGTTCTGAGGTAAAGAAAAAGCTTCGGTGTTGCGTGAATTTATATAAACTGCAATGTTTTAATGATAAGCATGGTCAATTGTGTTCTATTTCAGGCCTTTTGGCCATCCATTGTGATGAAGAAATGGTTGAATATAAAGCCAAAGGTGTATGATTTTAGCGAAGATGAGGTCGAGACTGAAACCGAAACCGAGAGTGAAGATGATGGTACATCATAATATATTTATCTAATCATATATTTCCTTAGATTTTCAGTTTCTTCAATGATGTTTTTCTGCAACTCCCACTAGCTTATTCCATTAAAGATTCAAGATTGAATGGCGGTGAGGATTATATCCACAGCACACTGCAAAACCAAGATTGCAGCAGCCAAATTTCAGGCAATTTTTTTAGTTAATTACTGTGAATTTATTTTGTTATATACTACTAATTTGTCAATTCTAAACTTTGTTTCATATGGTTTTTCTTTTTGATGTTTTGTCATTTAGATTCGTCATCTACGGTTTATCGGTTAAGACACCGGAGGGGAAAATCAGAAACTCTGCGCGCACAGTACATAAACACAAAGGATGTGAGGTTTGCCTGCAAGATTGCTTATGCTTAAAAGTGTAAGCCTTTAACTTAAGGTGTTGCTATAAATTTCTTATTTGAAACAAATCATGGTTGCCTATAGGGTGACAATAGGCACTTGGAATGTTGCTGGAAGACTTCCATGTGATGATCTTATCATTGATGACTGGCTTTGCACCGAACAGCTAGCAGATATTTACATTATCGGGTGAGTATTTTCTTTCCCCGTCCAATCTTATACCTGTGTTCAGCACATATCCGTATATGATACTCGGAGTATTTGCAGGTTCCAGGAGGTGGTCCCTTTGAATGCTGGAAATGTACTGGGGGCTGAGGATAACAGGCCAATTCCTAAATGGGAAGCAATAATTAGAAGAACTCTGAACAAATCTTTGAAACCTGAAAGCAAACATAAATGCCATAGTGCCCCATCTTCTCCTGTGTTAAGGACGTGTTCTGTTGCAGATGCATTAGCAGATGAGATAGCTGCCCTGCCATTGGAGTATTTGGAGACTGCTAATGACTATGTCTGGCCTGAACATTCATTAGAGGAAACCCCAAAACTGGGGACAGCATTGAGCAGCTCAACAAGAATTGGGCTTAATCTGACAGACAATTTCACCACCTGCAACCCTCATGATGTGGGGTTAAAAGGGAGCCGATTGAGAAGATCACACCATAGTTCTGAAAACTTGGGTTCAATTTGTGTGCAAGAGGAACAGAAGCTCGAACAAGTTGTTGATTCCTTCTCCGAGATATCTGATGAGTTTTCTGAAGAAGAGGATGATAGTTTCTTGGAAGCAGCAATCGAGGAACATGGCAATGATAGGGGAAGGTCAAGGACAAAGTACGTGCGAATAGTGAGCAAGCAAATGGTTGGAATCTACGTATCTGTATGGGTGAGAAAGAGGCTGAGGAAACATGTTAACAATTTGAAAGTCTCTCCTGTTGGTGTTGGTCTTATGGGCTACATGGGAAACAAGGTACCGTTACATGCCTCTCCATACTTTAATGTCTTACAATCTGTGGTTGGCTTCATGGCATTTTGCTTTTTGCAGGGATCTGTTTCTGTTAGCATGACTCTATTCCAATCCAGGCTGTGCTTTGTGTGTTCGCATTTGACATCAGGTCATAAAGATGGAGCTGAACAAAGACGCAACGCCGATGTGTACGAAATTATCCGACGAACACGTTTCTCATCCGTCATTGATACAGATCAATCACAAACAATCCCATCTCACGAGTAAGCAAAATGTCAACCAATTTTCTTATCAATATATTCAACCTGAAACATTAATGTGTGCCAATGGTGGCCCCTGTCAACAGTCAGATATTTTGGTTTGGGGATCTGAACTATCGTCTTAGCATGTCGGACACTAAGGTAAGAAAGCTTGTTGCTCTAAAGCGCTGGGACGAACTACTCAACAATGATCAGGTCAGTATCACAATAACTTAGTTAATGGCTTCAAGAGAAACGACGTTAATGGCTTCGATTCTGTGCTACAGCTTCATAATGAACTGCATAGCGGGCACATTTTCAATGGATGGAAAGAAGGGGTCATAGACTTTCCTCCTACCTACAAGTATGAAATGAATTCTAATAGATATGTTGGCGAGAACCCTAAAGAAGGGGAGAAGAAGAGATCTCCGGCATGGTAAGCATGAGTTTCTACAAGTACCCGGACAAGAAACCTATGTTGCTCTGGCTCTTATTTTTCCATATCTTGACATGAGTATTGAGATATAACCCTCTGAAAACCCTTTACAAACAGGAAAAAGCTAAGAAAAAGTGAACATCCTTGTGTCGGACACATAAAGTGTCCAACATTCACACTCAAATCTGAGTAATTTAGCAAGAAACCAGATATCAGAGTTTCGGAAAGTTTCTGAAAGCACAACAGACCTGGCACAATGGTAACTGATAATTAATTAAGTTCTGTATATGCTTACCTTGGTAGGTGTGATCGTATACTCTGGTATGGTAAAGGCATAAAACAACTTTGTTATCAACGAGCAGAAATAAGACTCTCCGATCATCGACCTGTCAGTTCAATGTTTTTACTCGAAGTTGAAGTCTTGGACCATCGGAAGTTGCAGAGGGCTCTCAATGTTAGCACAGCTGTCGTCCATCCTGAGATTTTCTTTGATGAAAATGAAGACTTGGAGCTTTAGCATAAACCAGGCAATCAACCTCAAGAATCAAAGAGTTACTAAGCAAACAAGCGCCTTGACTGTTCTGCTCTGTGTCCAGCAAGTGTCGAGACTCCCTTCTTTTCCTGTTCTGTCACCACATTTGCATTCTCACACTACCCGTCACTGTGTTACATGTCGCTTTGCCATCTTTGCCTCGCTGTGGATCATCACCTCCAACATAAATGTAGGACTTCATTCATTGACTCATCAATTGCCCTCCAAAAGCATAAAATAAAGTATAGCTTGCAGATACTTATTAATTTCTCATTCCCTCTAGTCGAACCAGTATTTCGACCATGTGCTCTTAGGCAGCAGATTTTGTTGTACCATAACAGTTGTTGGCATACCATAATCTGCATGCCTTTGTTTACGAGATCATTCTTTTTATAAAAAGACTTTTAACAAACCGCATTTAACAAAGCCAATATCAAAAGTACAATGAGAGAAAGATCATAGTTTCAAAAGAAAAAAAAAAAAGGAAAAATAACTGGAACGAATGATAGGGAACCTCATTTTACTTTAAAAAATCGGAGGGCATCCTTACAAGGTAGCAAGTAGAAACATGTTTCCAGTCTTCGGAGAAAGCAAAACAGAGAGGAATTATTCTCTATCATATTCAATGAGAACAGACAGCAAAATGAGACGTATTATGAGAATAGATGTACAAGGAACATGTTCTCCGGAGTAGTTGTACACTGCTCTAACTCAGTTTACAAAAGTTACAGATTAGAATCTTTCTCAGCTATGAACAAGAAGGTTTGACCTGATTAAAGAAACTAATGGCCGAGAGAACAGTAGTATGGCTAGGAACTTAAGGTGGTGATCCAACCTCGGGATGCTGATGTGCCTGCTGAGATTCCTGGGATAAAACGGGATTCAAGAAAGAGAAAGCAACAGAAAACTCACAACTTTTAAAGCATTTTCCGAGCAATTACTAGTTACATATGTTTATAAATGTGCAAAGGCACAAACACTGAAATGTGCAAGAAAGGCCATACCGCTCGTGAGAGACGTGCTTGAGACAGAGAACTAAGCTGGCCGCTTTCCATATTTTCTAGTAACTGAATTACCGTTTTCAGATGTGGAACACTGCAAAATGAGAAACTAAAATGAGCCAAGGAAAACAGAAACATAGTACTATAGCTCAGTGATAATAGGCAACAAAGGGAATTCACTACTTTCTGCACGAGACTATAATTCACGGTATAGTCAGTTGAAAAGGATGGATCTATCTACCAAATTAAGTAAATGGCTTCTTAATTGAGTGACATTAACAAATGTCTACTTCACATTTAGGGTTTAAATACCATCTTGTGGAACATCTCTTGTACACGTGTTAGCAAGTTTACATCATTCCTAAATCCTAAATTAAATTACCAAACCTTTTTCCCTGACCTGTAATCTACGATAACACAACAACTTAACAACTTTCTTGCAAGTAATACTGGCTCACTGAATGATGCCGAATACTACATGCCATGCTAAAACAGACAATAACTGATGGTACAACCTTGATGCACAAGATTTCAACCTTTGTAATCCATTATCAATATGAGCATCAAGTGATGAAATAGCCCTAGGCATCAGCTCTAACATCTGCATTCAATGAAACAGAGAAGACAGATCAAATTACAAAAGGTTGCAATTGATATTGTGTGTAGATATATTTATTATAGCTTGGAAGAGTCATATACCTGCCCTGTATTTTTTATTGTAGGAGTTTTGGCCAAAAGAATTTTAGGAAGTTTCATCAATTGGGTCTGTAGATACAAAGTAATCAAAGATATCACGGTGCAAAAAAATTCGAAAGATGGATTCAAGTGGCACACGCACATTAACAACCACGTAAAAGAAAGTTCTCTTTTTCTAGGCAAGAGTTTCAGGAGCTCTTAACTGAGTTTGCAACGTTGGACGACCTATATGATAAAATATGGACAGGATTGTATGAAGGCAGATTCTTCAAGGAGTCTGTCAGATTACTGTAATTTACGATTTTGCTCCCTGCCTGTGGTTAAACTAAAAATACTATTCTAAATTATACCTCAAACAAGAGCTAGACCTGAAAACTGGCCAAATTTTAAGAAAAAGAAATAGTATGAATTAAACATATCAAATTTTGTAGATTATGCCTATTGTCCACATCAATGAACCTATATATATATATATGCTAATGATACAAGAGACTCTGTTTTTCTTTTGAGCAAAATTAAGGCCAAAATTTTCAAAAAAAAAAAATCAAATGATGATCAGCTTTTGTCTGATAACATTAACCCATAAAAGTTATCATTCTCTCAGTATCAATCTAACAAAACCCAACCCAAAAATTCAGTACTTTCATCTCCAGCTAAGAATCTAAGGCACCCCATACTTAAGATCAAACTATGACACCCAAAGGGGGAAAAGAAAGAGATAATTAGATAATTTTAAAGGGGGAAAAGAAAGAGATAATTTTTCTTTGTCTTTGGGCAAAGAGAATTGATTAAGATATTCAAATTCACAATCAGAAACAGGAAATTAAATGGTTTGTTAGATAGCTTATGCCAGTATTAAATAAGAAAAAGAAAATACCTGAGAAGGAGAAGACTGTTGCATGAGATGAAGGAGATTAGAGGTGGACAGTACGGCCTGGGAAATCTGTTCATTCACTGTTGATTTTGCTGTTCCTTCTCTGCTATTCGTCCCCGTCACAGTTCGACCTCCCCTTCCAGCTGTTGCCATTTTCTTCAACAAACCAGAAACCTCACAACAAAGCCTAAAGAAAACAAAAAAAAATGTACTCCAATTACTTGTGTTGTTAGGAGATAAAGCCCAATACGAGTCTCTGAGCCCACTCTAGCCTTGGAGCTTTTCCATTTTTGAAGAAGCAAATACCCATTTTCAGCCCAGGAACAAGGAGATTATTTACGTTACAAATGTTATCTTCGTCTTTAAGTGCTTTGATTATATAGATTCATACCCTGAAAACAGTTTCTTCGTGGTGAAAAATCTATCTTTTTTTTTTTTTTTCTTACAGGTTACTTTATTAATGGCATTTAAATGACCAACATTCGCTCTTACGTTAACCTGCAATAAATACACAATCCCTTTAACTTGTCTAATTTTGTAACATATACCACCATTACTGAAAGCTCCTTCAACATTTTTAACAACTCGTATAAATTTCCAGCATAAAACCCATGCAACAAAACAAATCTATCCTTTGTTCCAATAAACCTGAATGGGTTATTTTAAACAACAACAGCAGCAGACCCTTTTGCTCATCCTAGCATTGGCATTTGCCATAGCTATCACACCAGCTTTGTCAGTTGTCGGATGGGATGAAAGACACATGCCAGACCCAAGGGTGTGTTGGGCACAAATCAACAAAGCAGATGGATGCGAGCATGAAATCTATGCGCCCTTGGTTAAAAAGAAGATAAAGCTCAGCTATGCATGCTGTGAAGCGGTTCAGGGTATGTCGAGCAAGTGCAAGAATTGGATGTTTAATCATGGAAGGTTAAGTCCTGAGTTTGGTGATCAAATTAAAGGGTATTGTGCTACTTTGGGCGTCACTCTTCCACCCAGTTATCGAATTTATTACCCTGACAAAACTCCCCCTGGTCATATTGGATATGGAGGTTAAAGGATTTTTGAGTAATTTTTTAAAAGCTGAAAAATATAACCAATCTTGTTTAACAAGGAAGAAGAAGGGTTTATTTGTAGGAAGCAAAGATGAATAAATTTACCTTTATATAAAAGGGTGACACGTTAAAATTTAAATACTAGTATAACAATTTCGTGATTCTTTTTGTTAGTTCATTAAATTTGGTGAATTGAAGATGATGATATTTTTTTTTATTTTTATATTTTAGAAAAGTAAAAAATGCATTATTATATATTAATTTTAATATAAACTACATTATGTAAAGTAGACCTGTCTATGGGTTTGAATAAAAATATTAGATCTGAAAAATAATTTTGGACAAAAAATTAGGCACATTTAAAATATGGACTGGACTTGAGTTTGAACAATCA
>JABEZY010274749.1:0-11362 GCA_013467495.1 Gossypium gossypioides
AGCAGGATCATACTCAGAATAAATACATAATTAATACATAAAAATACGTTATTCTAGAGTGTTATCAAGCACCTTCTCAAAAGATCTTTAAATCTCTCTCATGCATCATATAATGTCTCCATATCAATTGAATAAAGGAAGAGATGTCGTTTCTTAACTTAGTTGTTTTGGCCGGTGGGAAGTACTTCAACAGAAACTTTTCAGTCATTTGATCCCAAGTTGTGATAGAACCTCGTGGAAATGAATTCAACCACTATTTTGCCTTACTCCTTAAAGAAAATGGGAATAACCATACGCGTATGGCATCGTCAGTAACGCTATTGATCTTGAAAGTGTCACAAATCTCTAGAAATTTAGCCAAATGAGTATTTCGATATTCATCTTGCAAACCATCAAACTGAACATACTGTTGTACCATTTGAATTGTGTTCGGCTTTAACTCAAAATTATTTGCATTAATGGTGGGTCTCACAATACTCTATTCAGCCTCAATCAGTGTGGGCTTAGCATAATCATACATAGTTTGAGGGGTAGGATGTGCAGGAGGTAGCTGATAATTTTGATTATCACCCATCTCCACAATAAAATCCTTTTCCTCTTGATCGTCTACTATATTATGTTGACTTTGTCTTGCTTCTTTAACCTCTCTACGATTTATGTGAGCAGTTTTTTCAATCTTACTGTCAAAAAGTAATGGACCAACGGGTTTCCTCTAGTCATAAACCAAAAGGACCTACCAGAAGCAAACAAATGAAAAATTAGAATATAAAAATTAAATTTAAAACAAAAATATTAAAATAAAAATTAAAAATGGCTAAATTAGTATAAATAAAGTTTTCCTAATATTTTAGTCCCCGACAACGACGCCAAAAAATTGATGTCCACAAAACCAACTAAAAATTTGACAAAGGAAAGTGTACCTATTAATTAATAGTATAGCTACGATGAGCACATATATCGTTCCCACGAAGACTAAAAATACTAGTAATTACTGTATTTCTATTATTTAACCGACGAATTGGACTGATTGATTAAAACTAAAATTAACTAAATTAATTAACTAGAGAACACAACAAAGAACAAAGCAGGAAAACAAATGATTAACAACCAAAAAGATGAACAATACCCAGGAAGAATCCACCTAGATTTCATCTGTCATTATTAATCTAAATTAAACAGTTTCTTCACTTAGTATCTTAATCCGAAAAAATCCCTAAATTATGCTAATATCTCTCTTCAAGACTAAGAGCAACTGACTCTAGGTTGATTAATTGAAATTTCTTTCTAAGTCAAACCCCTATTATTGCATTAACTCGATTTATGGATCCTCTTATTATATTTGACTCTAATCCTATAAATTTATGTCGTCCTATTTTTAGGATTGCATGCAACTCCATTCAATTACGTTAGATCTACTCTTAAATAGGGTCTATTTCTCCTCTGATTTATGCACATCAAACATGGATTAATAGCCTAAAAATATTAAACCAAAAATTAAGAACACATGATTGAGAACAAGATTCAAAGTATTTATTACGTAAAACATAAATCAGAAGACAAAATACATTCTAGGGTTCATCTCCTTAGGTATTTAGAAAATTAGTTCATCATTGCAATTAAAAACATCTCAAAGACAATATAACCACAAGAAATAAAGAAACTCATAATAAACTTCAAAGAAATCAAAAGGAGATCTTTAATCTTGATGGAAATCTGCTTCAGAGTCAACTTCAATAGTGTTTTCTGAGTTATTTTCTTGGATATTCTACGACGGCTTGCTCCTCTCTTTTTATATTTGTCACATATAGGTTTTAGAATGCCAAAAGAATCTAAACATTACGTTTTTTTGCGTGTTTGGAGTGCAATTCGCGAAATCCATACGGTCTGGCACATGGCTTTGTGTCCAGCCCATGTGGCTCTTAAAACTTCCTCCGATTTTCCGATTTTCCCTCATTTTGCTCCCAAATGCTCTAGAAATATGAATCTAAAAGATTAGGAGCATAAAATTCACCATTTTAAATCAAATAATCATCCAAAAACACATTAAGAATGAGCCTAAAAATATATTACTTTTGGCATTTATCAATTTCCTTTTAATAACTAAAATTGTTTATTTGTTAGAAAAACTACTAAAACAACATAAAATGGTTGCAGTTGTAAGTGGTAGAAATATAAATAATTGGATAATAAAAAAAAGAAAAATAAAATAATGTTATCGCTTTGAGGCCTGTAGAACATTTTTCTTAAGGCTTTTATATGTCTTTAAAATACAACAAAGTCTTTTTAACACTCCAAACAGAACCGTAAAAATGACTAATAGAAAAGTTATTTATATATATACATTCATTAAGTGTATCTTTCCATAAGATATCCTTTTATAAGAACATATTTTTAAAGAAACACTCTTTCGTAAAATTATATTGTTTTAAAAACCAACTTTACATTAATACAACTTTACCTACAAAAGTTTATGTTTTTAGAACACAACTATTCATTAATAATTATAATTTTATTAGACTTTTTAGATAATTACCTACCACTAACGCCCTGTCCATAACACGTTATCATCCCAAAATCTACAATTTTAATTAGGAATCATTTGGTTAATCGGAAAAACAATGAATAAAATTTTTTAATCACGCTAGTAAAACAAGGAGTTTTAATTAACACCAACATATTTGCCACATTAAAAGAAGATCTAAGGGTTAACCAACTTAAACCGGCAATCACTGGATTTTGCAACAATGGGGATAAAATTTTGACAGCAAAATGCATACATATGTGACCATCTTCGTTATCTTGGATATAGGTCGGTAATGGAAAGCTTATTTTCTGAGACTACCGCAATTTCGTTTCCGGATCGACTTGATGTTGTTTCCCCTGAATTGAAGTCCTCTGACAGTTGCATCGGCGATTGAGTTTTACTGTGCATAAAAAATGCAGGTTCTAAGGGTAGAGGGAGAGTGGTAGAGTCGCTAGTAAGCATTAGAACAACCGCACCCATGTTTGGTCTTTGAGCTACATTTTCTTGAACACAAAGCAGTCCAATGTGGATGCATCTCATCACCTCACTTCTTGGACCATCTCTCAAACTGGGGTCTACAAGATCAAATGCTGTCCCAGCCTCCCAATTTCTCCATGCCTGCAGGGTTTTAATTCATGCAAAATGAAAAACTCTACCTTCTTTTAATGCATAACGTCCAGAAGATTTGGATACTTACAAAGCTTAGAAGATCTTCTATATTGCTCCCATTATGAAACGCACCGTTCTTTTGACCACTTAAAATCTCCAAAACTAGTACACCAAAACTGAAAGTATCCGATTTAACCGAAAATTGACCATGCATTGCATATTCAGGTGCCATGTATCCACTACAAATCAATTATTAATATAAGAAAAATTAATGAATTGTAAGGTTCATGTAATTTGAGTAACAATGCGCATCAACCATGTATCAGCTAAGATGATGTTGTAGTACTTACTATGTTCCCACAATTCTACTAGTAGCACCTTGAGTTTGATCAACAGCACACAATCTTGCCATGCCAAAATCTGCAATTTTGGCAGTCATCTCTGCATCTAATAATATATTGCTAGCTTTAAGATCTCGATGAATAATTCTTAATCGAGAATCTTGGTGAAGATAGAGAAGTCCACGGGCAACCCCTCCTATGATTTTGTATCTTCTCTCTCAGTTCAAATACGCTTTTTTAACTGGATCTACATCACCGTAAATGGAAAATCCGAATTAATGAAATAAAACAAGGCTGTTGATGTTTACCTACAGTAATACACTGCCATATCATACCAAATAAGAATTTATCCAAACTTCCATTAGGCACAAACTCATAGATGAGAAGCCTTTCTTTTCYTTCAAGGCWGAAACCTTGGAGCCTAACYAAATTCCTGTGCTGAAGATTGGMCATTAACTGAACCTCGTTTTTGAATTCAARGTCTCCTTGTCTAGAATCTGAAGATAACCTTTTCACTGCTATTAATTTTCCACCAGCAAGTGTGCCCTGACAAGATATCAGAATGAATCATATACATGTGTGTATGTATATGCTAATTGAACTTATGATTTTGTGCAATACCTTCTTCTTCTTCTTTTTTAAATTTAATTCTAACGTATTACCTTATAAACTGCTCCAAATCCACCCTGTCCAAGCTTATTTGCATCAGAAAAGTGATCTGTTGCAGCTGTAATGATGTTGAAATCATATTGTAAAGACTCTTCAGTTATGATTTCACCCACTACTTCAGTTGCTTCATGCTCTTCCGAGGTATAACAAATGAAACAAAAACAAGTAAATTGTAGATTCACTCATAACGTTGCAAAAGAAAGAAAACCAATAAACTGATACTTCTACTTACTTCGAGTTTTCAGCTTTGGCTTCCTCAACCTTAAAATAATGAAGATGCAGCCGGAAATGAGAAATAGAGCAAAAGCAGTACCCGAGATGCATATGATAATAGTTGTTCCAGATGAATTACTATTGTTTCCTGCAAAATTTCAAAAAAGTGTTTCCTTTACGAGTGAAGACATAGTGAAGTTTAGATCTCCCCAATATGGAAGTATCTTGATATTATGGAGAAACCCTTTTCTGTTTTCACAGATAGGAATCTCTGTATACAAGATGGTGACTTGATAAAACAAAAAAGAGAAGAAAAGGTACCTGTTGTTGTGGTATCAGCAGCAGTAAGATTATAGAAGCGTTCAATGTCAAACCTAATATTACAACTAAGCATACCTACCCTGACTCCTTGTTTTCTTCCACAGCATTGCGGGATATAAACAATACCGCTAGACAAGCAGGAGCTGCAACCATTCAGTGTCAAATCAGGAGTGCATTGAGCAAGCGCATATATTGTTCGGAAAGGTGAAACTCGTGTACTTCCTGTTGCGAACTTCCCAAGAGAAGTCCCTGATGAAGCTTTATTTCTTAGGCTTTCCAATAAAGAACCCAAAGCCCGATTAAAAACTTCTACATTCGTCACGTTATCTCCATACCAAATGAAGAAAGCAGGGTCTGTTTCCGCGCGACCAAGGATGGAGTGATTTGTGTAGCGGAACATGCAATAGTCAAACCATATACTTGCCTCTATTTGGTTAGGGCAGCGATCTCTAAGCTCAGTGTTTGCGTTATTGACGCAGTCGAAGCAATCGCTTGAGCTCACATCTCCTCTGCAAAGTGCAATTGCGTTAGCTATGTTGGAGCCTTGACCTGATGAAAAATTGTAGAAGCCGTTTTCATGTGCTCTGCTGCGGGAGAAGGACGAAAGTAAGCGGTTGAGGTTTGTCTCGTAAGTGCTGTTTCTGGTGAAGTTACCCTCTGTCTCTGAACAATAGTGGTATAGGTATGGAGGCTGTTGTTGAGCAAGGGTAAGAGTAAGAAGGAATGCAGTAACTAAAGAAGAGGAAAAAAGCTGCCATGAAAGATCCATTGATATGATTGCCTGTAGATCTTCAAAGCGAGTATGTTAAATGATCAGTGCTCCTTCTGTCATGGAGTAAGGAGTTGGATGCTTAAAAACCTTTATGGTGTATAAGTCTATGTAAACGTTGAATGATTCAAAGTTAAAAGGTAATGGAAATTAATTCTGTGACCTTTAACCATATGCTATAAATATTGTCCACTCCTTTGTTCAACTGAAATGAAGAAAACAAATAGTGTAACATTCAACGATGTCTCTTCAATTCAGTTTTTCCACACGCTGCAAGAAAGTAATGGAAATGCTCAAAGAAAAGTGAAATTGGAGTCCATTAACCTTCATGAATGATTTCTGACGTTGACAAACCAACTAAAAATTTATTACCATAGTATAGCTACGGTGAGTACAGATATCGTTTTCAGGAAGACTAAAATATTAGTAATTATTGTCTTTTTATTATTTAACCAACGAATTGGAGTGATTGATTAAAACTAAAATTAACTAAATTAATTAACTAGAGAATATAACAAAGAGCAAAGCAGGAAAACAAATGATTAGCAACCAAAAAGCGAAACAATACTTATGAAGAATCCACCTGGATTTTATCTGTTATTATCAATCTAAATTAAACAATTTCTTCACTTAGTTTATTGGTTCATAGAAATTTCTAAATTATGCTAATAGACTAAGAGCAACTGACTCTAGGTTGATTAATAAGAACTTCATTCTAATTAAAACCCCTATTATCGCATTAACTAGATCTATGGATCCCCTTATTAGATTTGACTCTAATCCGATAGATTTATGTTGTCCTATTTCTAAGATTGCATGCAACTCCACTCAATTATGCTAGATTTACTCTTAAACATGGTCTATTACTCCTCTGATTTAAGCACATTAAACATGATTAATACCCTAGAAATATTAAACCAAGAATTAAACACACATAATTGAGAATAAGTTCAAGTATTTATTGCGTAAAATAGAAATCAAAAGGCTGAATCCATTCTAGGGTTCATTTCCCTAGGTATTTAGAAAATTAGTTCATAATTGCAATTAAAAACATTTTAAAGACAGTATAACCATAAGAAATAAAGAAACTCATAATAAACTTCGAAATCTTTAATCTTGATGGAAATTTGCTTCAGAGTTAGCTTCAATAGTGTTTTCCAAGTTGTTTTCTTGAATATTCTATGAAGGCTTTCTTCCCTCTTCTTATCTTTGTCATATATAAGTCTTAGAATGCCCTAAGAATCTAAAAACTACATTTTTTCGCGTGTTTGGAGTGCGATTCGTGAAATCCATACTGTCTAGCACATGGCCATGTGGCTCACATGGTCGTGTGTCTAGCTCGTGTGGCTCCCGAAACTTGCTCCAATTTTTTTATTTTCGCTCCTTTTGCTCCCAAATGCTCTCCTAAGTATAGAAATATGAATTTAAAAGATTAGAAGTATAAAATTCACCATTTCAAATCGAATAATCGTCCAAAAATGCATTAAGAATGAGGCTAAAATATGTTACTTTTAGCATTTATCAAATATCCCCACACTTCAGCGTTTATTTGTACTCAAGCAAAATTCTCAACCCAGATTCAAGTGAACTTTCTCAATGTGTCATTTTCATCAATAATGTTTCAAGATAATTCACAAATAATCATGCATAGGAAATTCAACCAAAATGGCACTAAAGATTCAAGTAGTCCAAGCTGAAAATTTTTTTAAAGCACAAAAACGTAAGTGTCTCCCATTATCTAAATAATTACCTTAAATTCAAATCAAGAAGAATTGGAATCCTCACTAAAGATCACTCAAAGCACACAAAGTGTTTAAGGTTCAAATATTGTACACTCAACAGTCGAACGAGAAATGTCATTATCATAAGCTTGCTTGAAAATCAAATCTCCACCACTATAAAATGAGATGACAAGGTTGTAATGAGGCTTAGATTAAGGGTATGGAAAATTCAAAAAAGTTGGTTATAATCGAGATTGTGTTGAAAAATTACCAAACTAGAAAGAAAAAATCAGTTGTTGAATTAAAAGAAACTACATCAACAAGAATAATCACAAATGGAATTGAGCTTTTCAACAGAATATGAAACTAATTATTCAAGCTCAATCAATTTTTTTTATATTTTTTTTCTTCTTCTTTTTTGATTGATTTTTTTAAACAAAATAAAATTCAGTAATTCAAATAATGAAACATAGTTAGACAACTAACAAAACCAAATCTCAAAAAAAGGGAATCAATAAAAAGGATAACTTTACAACATAAATATGGGTTATGTGTAACGCCCCAAAACCCGGCCTAGAAGTTTAGACCGAATCCCGGATGTTATATTGATCACCAAAGTGATCTGAAACAATTTTACAAACAAATTGTTAAAATTTTATATGAACACGGTTATTAAAATCGAACTAAACCGTTTAACCCTTTTAGGATTCAAAACAGAAAATTCAAATCACGTCGAAGGTGTTTGGAAGTAAAGTTCTGAGTTTCCAGAATTCAAAACAAAACTATTTATGAAAATCCAAAATTAGATTGTACCACAGTCTTTATAGATGTTTATAGTCCAAAACAATTCACAAATTTAAAAATATGAAAAGTCATTTTATTAGTCCGACTTAAAACATATCACTCTGGGGCCTCTAACATGCCAAGTCCAGCTACAGAAAACGAGGGTACCATCAAAGGGATAAACTATGGGGTGAGCTACACGAGCTCAGCGTGAGTTCGAAACGTAACAAACAACAAAGTTACAAAACAAAATTTCAATTAGCAGTTCAATAGCAAAACGTACTTACCAAGCTATTACAAATTCAGAATGTAAACACGGAACCAACGTCCCAGCCATACGTATCAAACAGAGCACATCGTATCATTGTGAACATATCTTTCAAACAAATAGATGTTCATACAACCAGAAGTATGTACTGATGCAAAACAGATTAAAAACAAATCCACCCCACCAATTGAACACACTCCGATCCCTATTCACACCATGTGTAAGCTAAAGGTAGCCCAACCAACCATGCACACCACATAGGACCTCGAAAGGCCCATCCAACCTTACACACCACATATGTGAAACTAAGCCACGTAGATGACAATATGCAGCTGAGCTGACATATATATCATATTGTGCGGTAAACTGCTATACAAATGTAATGCAGATGAACTGCTGTATTAGATTAGACTTCCTTCTCTTCGCAACCAATCCCAAAAACTTTATGCAAATGCATGTATGTAGATAAACTTACGAAAACAACGTACGAACAGTCAAACCGAATCAGAGGTGCACACATCCAATCGACCAGGTTTAGAATCAGATATCACGATACATAATTGTTAAGCAACATCACATTCACAAATCATTAATATAGTGTAACGATACATAAAACACATATGTTCGAGCTAAAATAGAGTCTCAACTACCCTTACTAGGGCCTAGCCAATGGTCGAAACACACAGGAACACAATTAAGTTACAATCTGACTCAAAACCAAAATTTGTGAAACAGGGCCACACGGTCATATGCCCCGGCCGTGTAGAAGTGCCCAGGCCGTGTGGGGGTTTACACGCTCATGTGAAGGCCATACATGCCTGTGTGATCAGCTCGTATAACTCACTGTCCAAAAGAGCTAAAATTAAGTACAGAGCATACACGACTGTGTGGAAATCTCACACGCCCGTGTGGCTAGGGGACACGCCTGTGTGGCCAAGGCACACGCCTGTATGAAAATTGACAAAATCCCCAAATTAGCCACACAGTCGTGTGGCACCAAAATTTTCCCGAAAACCCTAATTCCCAATTGCACACGACCGTGTGAGCCACCCATGTGGGGCACATGCCCATGTGGCCACCCGTGTGGTCATGAAACCACTCTAAAATAACCCAAAAACATGAATTTTGACACACTCTAATAGTGCAGAAACACACCCTAACTAGTCAAATTTTACGTAATTTAACAGCGATACAACATTACGGTTACACCATCACCAGAACACACGAAATTACCTAATTTCAAAAAATTTGATTCAATAATTCATGAATAAATTTAAAGAGTTATGAAACCCACACCTGAATTCACGATTTAAACACCCAAAAATGGTCGAAGCCTCAAATCCACCAATTCTAAAAACTCCTGTCGATGAAATTGTAAAACGCAACAAAAGAAATGGAGTAGAAGCAAAAGAGCAGAACTCCAATCGAGACGAAAACAACCCACTGAAACAAAGCAGTAGAAGAAAATCAAAGATTAAAAGAGAAAGAAGAAAACATAAAAAGAGAATAGAAGAACGTGTGTGTGAGGGAGAAGAGAACGTAAGAAGAGATTTTTCTTCTGTCAAAAGAAAAAAAAATAAAAACAAATGAATAAATAAATATTTAGACTTTTAAAACAAAACAAACTAAATCAAAAATAGTCCCTGAAAACACACCTAAGAACTCAAACCCGGGACCCAAAGGTACACTAACACACAACCAACCACCAGACTAGCAGACCCACTCTGACATAAAATATGAGCAACAAACCCAATTTCCCGATCTAGCCATTGACCCTGCCTAAAACTTCTAACCCCAAATTTTGGGGTGTTACATTATGGGCTAACATTAACGGGTTAGATAAAAAAAATGTGTTAGGATCAACAGGGTTTACTAAAGTTTAATTCAATAGGTAAGCTTTTTACAAGTTAAATGGGTTATTCCTAAGTGCCTTTATCATCTTAGTATATCAAATCAATAATGTGGTCTCGACATGTATAATCAAAACAAGTTCTAGAATAACAAATCAAGTCAGCATACTCTTAACCAAAGATAAAATGAGCATGAATAAATATATGCTCTACAGGCTCAAAGCTCACAAAAAAATATGGTTTTGATGTTAAACTTGTAAATTTAAAATTTCAAGATAATACTTTAATTTAAGGAGACAACCTAAAATAATAATTTCTGAAAACATCTTACGATATTGTTCATTTGTGCAGTCTCTCTTAAATGTTGTCAAATATGGAATTCGTGGTTTGTATTCTCTAATTATCTTTTTATGCTCTTTCTTACCCTCCTCAACCTCATCACTTTTCACAATAGCTTCTAGCTTCGACTTCTTTTTAGGCTCGACTAACCCTTCCACATTTCTAACAATGATTGCTTGGATTTACTCCCTTAGGTTAGTTTCAATGTTGCTAGGTAAGCTCCCTTGTGGTCTTTCCGAAATAAGTTTGGCAAGTTATCCAATTTAATTTTCTAGTCCATGAATCGATGCTTGTTAATTTTCAGTGTTGTTTTAGTGTTTTGAAATCGAGTTTTTGACACCGAAATAAATTTAGTTAACATCTCCTCAAGGTTCAATTTCTTCTATTACTGATAAGGTTGCTAAAAACTCGGAAAACATTGTGACCTTTGATTTCCTTGACCACCCCAAGAGAAATTTGGACGGTTCCTCCAACTTGCTATAGGGGTTATTTTGAGGTCTAGAATTATTACCCAGAAAGTTGACTTGCTCATACTTCATGTTAGGCTTGAAGGTTAAATATTTTGGATTAACCATCTTCGCTACATTCGCATCATATTGCATCACCGGATTTACCTGCTTAGAAAATTCAAACCATCAAATTTTTTATTCAGTGACATATCAACTGCATCTATATTTAAAACATCGGATGATTTCATCGATTTTGTTCTCATGACTTGTCACTGATAGTTATTCAGTGTTATTTATTCAATAAAATCTTGAGCTTCCTCGGGTGTTTTATTATTCAGTGTTCCACCAGCTGATATATCAATTAATTGCCTAGTTGAGGGATTCAAACCATTATAGAATGTTTGAACTTGTAACCACAAAGGTAACCCATGATAAGAGCACTGATGCGGTCGTTGAAAGCACCAAAAATATCCTATCCCTAATAAATAATGAAAAGAATAGTAAAA
>JABEZY010274802.1:0-14188 GCA_013467495.1 Gossypium gossypioides
TCTATTAATTATTTGCCAACTTTTACTTAAAAGCCTATTGACCAAAGATAGGGCTTATTCATAAAAATATCAAAATTTACCCAAGTCCTGGCTTGAACTTGGGACCTCTCAAACACACCCAGAACACATAACCACTAAAGAAAAAAGATAGTTTGTATCACACATTCATAATACCCAAATTTAAAATTTTGAGGCGTTACAATTCGTCTACACTTTCATTCAAAATCGGTTGAAGCTCCTCTACCTCTAATTTTACCGCTACATCATCTACTACTTCTACATCCATGTTAATTGGATTGGAGAAATCTTCGGTTGTATTCAATTCATCCCCGTCTCCAGGTCCAACCTCTTGTTGACTTTCAAGATTTAATTTTAGATATTTTTCAATAGTACATAGGTCCTTTGGATCAAAATTGGAGACATCATGTACGACCTCTTCCAATGGAGTACTCGCTTGGGATTTTTGCTGGAAAAATTCCTCTAACTGGTCCAACTATTGTTGGATTTGCCTTCTTTAGCTTGGAATTCTAGCTCATGGATTTCTTGTTCGTAATATAGTCATACGAATCACAAGGAGTTTTGGCTAAATATTTGAATGTCCCTAATTGCCTCTAATCTATCTCTTCCAACGAAGTCATTGTTTCATTTATTCGTTGGTAAAGCTCTAGCATAAGCAATCTTTGGTTCTTCATAATCTCCCATTTCTCATATACTCCTTCCTTGTATACTTCACCTTTGTCCCACAGATTTGTCGAATCTCTATCCCTCTCGTACGTATACTTGCTCGGCTAAGATGGGAGTCCGTCGAACACTTGGGCTGCTTGTCCTTGTAATCATAACTCCATTGGTTTGTCGAAACTCTGTACAACCAACTCGATTTGGATAGTTTGTACATCGACCAATAAAAAATCAATATTCATAATTAAATTTGACAATTAACAAGGTAAATAAAAAATATTATAATAAAAATATTTACTTAACTACAAAAATTCAAAATATATTTTTTACACTAAAATAAAATAAAATAAAATAAATTAACTTAAATTTATAAGTCTATCGAGGTCATATGTCTTTCAATTAATATTATTTTATAGTAATCAATCTAACAAAAGTTACACCATCCCCTGGCAACGGTGCCAAGAACTTGACCGCCTATAAACTTGGCCGCCTATAAACATGTTATCGTTTGTAGTAAAAATATCACACCAAAAATATAAGAAATTAAATCGGCAGTGTCCACAAGCATATGAGTCAAATTTTAATATACTAAATTTTACAACAAAGCATCGATAAGTATTCGGAGGATTGTACCCAAGTGAGAGACTGTTGGACTTGGTGCCCTGAGTGTAATATATTTGTTTGTAAACTTGTAATTTTTTCTATTAGATTGGTTAATAAAAGAAATTCATTAATTAAAATTAATATACTTTATATTATTATCCTCAAATGGTTTTTTGCACACAAAGAAAAATGGAAGCACATGTTGCTCATTGGTTGTCTAATGTTTAACTAATACTAAGCGGTATTATGTGGTCAGATCGTAATATGAAAAGATAACTTGTATTAGTAGACAAATCTAAACATGTCCTTAGTCTAATAAAAAAAGAGCAAACCAATTGAAAGACTAATATGTCATCTATCAAGTCCGATTAGGGAGTTGTCTTGTCTTGGGAATCAGAGTGGAAGACTTTAAGAAGATAGAGACATAAATGTGAGTGACTAGAATTGTAACACCCCAAACCCGGCCTAGACGTTATGGCTGAATCTGGCAATATCACATTGAAGTTTTTTTCGAAAACATAGTTTCAATGAAAAAAAAACCCGTTCTATATTAATTCTCGTTTATTGAAAACTCAAGTTGTCTTTAGCAATTTGTTGATCATATTAGTTTGTTACTATATTTAAAACATTGTTTGATGCGGAAGCTTTTATAGTATTTTACGAAAACGTGGTGTCTTGAAAGCATACATCTTTTGAAAATTCGCATCCTACTACTATCAGTAAGATTTTAAATAATTAAAATCTCAAATTAAAAGTTAATAATTTAAAGAGGCCTTATTACAATCAAATACCCACATTAAATTATTATCAGTAAAAATCCAGTATAGAAGCAAGTGCGGTTGTGTGGCCACCTCCGAGCCTCTCGCAGCACCGGTCCCTAAGACTAGGGATTACCTGTAACATAAACAGAGGAGTGAGTTTACGAAAACTTAGTGTGTAACCCCATGTAAGCAAAATGGCCAAACAGGACCTAGGCAAGTACAGTCTGGGCCTAAGCCCAATTCAATAACAGTTCAGTTCAGTTGGGCCTTAGCCTATTACAGTGACAGTAATAGTTCAGACATGCAATCAGATATCCTACCCATCCAGCCTCTACACTTCACTCCGTCCAGCCCAAGACTCTATGTGGGGATAAAATCACCCACCCATCCCTACACACCAAAATTAGCACCGGTTGCGGCACTAAATAGTAATTGCAGTAGAGCTGCCAGCACAGTACACTTCCTCCAATCCTAATAATCCCATCCCTATACAACATATCATACATGTATGCAACACATAAATCGTGGCATGCTTATATACAGTCATACATAACATAAAGCATACAGTCATTTTATAACAAAGGGGCATACCAGTCATTCTACATCAGTCTGGGGGTCTAAGTATACTTACCGACCCACCAGTAGGTCCACAGTCATCTCGGGTGACCTGTACAACCTTAATAGGCAAACAGTGAAAATGGGCCTAAGGCCCATAATGCGAGCCCATACGGGCCAACACCCCCGTGTGGCCCACATAGCCCAAAATTGGTCTTGGTCATGAAAATCACACAGTTGGCCCAAAAATCTCCTGACGTTCATATGGTTTACCCATGTAGGGCCCACAAGCCCATTGGGCCCACATGGCCCAAAACGGCCAAAGACCACGATTCGCTCATGTTGGCCTCAATAGTCTAATGCCCACGTTTTATGTGTTTGAATTACCACACGAGCGAGCGCACGCTCGTGTAGCGTCAATTGTCATATTTTTTGGCTTTTTTCGGCTTACGATTTTGGCAGTGTTTACACACTTGGTTTCTATTTTTTGAGAAAACTATCCCCACCTTTGAATCCTTCGATCGAGTATAGAAGGGAGTTTTGCCTACCCAACTGTTGATTACAAACCTTCAACTCTTCGAATGGTTCTTAGACACAAACCGAAAATGGGTAAGCACTCAATCGATCAGCAAGAAAATAACAATTTACTATCTTTACTTACCAGTAACGCGAGAAGAGTACCCACTTTGAAGTGTAAGACTTATCAGCAAATAGAGAATGATAATCAGAACAGTAGAGACGAGAAAAGTAGTTGGCTTTTTCAGAAGAGTAATATTCTTGGGAAGTCCAGAGAGACAGAACACAAGAACACTGATCGGTAGGAAGTAGTAAGAACAGAATCGGCATAATGAGGGTAAAAAGAAAAGAGAATCGACAATGGAAAAAAATAGCAATCGTCAAAAATATTTGGGAAAAGAAACAAAGAAGAGGCAATGAGAGGAATGGTTTCGGCAGTGATCAGAATTGGGAATCAGCAACACAAAACCTGAGGGAGAGGAAGAAGAGAAACGGTTTAGGGGAGAAGAGGTTTCGATAGAGAGAAAAAAATAAAGCAGAACTGAAATGAGAAGCACCCTTCTAGCCGAATTCTTGAATGCCTCTGGGCCCCATTTTGGCACAACACTCCTTCTCCCCTCACTTCCCTTGATTTTCTCCTAAAATCCCTCATCAAATCTCTCCACTTGATCACACCTCCCTTCAACCACTCAATTTGAATTCTCCTCAACCATTTTAGTGTTTCAGTCAGACTCCAACACCCCCTACGGTAAAGCAGCAAAATAAACACTCCCTTGCCTCCAGCAAGATTCGAACCTTAGACCACTGGCATAGGTAACACGCCACTTACCCCCTAGACCAGCAGGCTTTTTATGTCATGCTTTACCCACAATAATTAAAAAACCTACTAACTATAGGCAAGGGTTTCCTTCTTTAAAAACATTTTTTTTTGCACAAGCCTAGGCTTGAACCCAAGACACACCCAAATCACTTAACCACTGAAGCAAACAAGTAGTTGTGTTACAAACATGCAAAAAAAAAATACTTGAATTTTTGGGGCGTTACAGGAATGACAGTACATCGTATTGGACACAAGAAAAATAAATCCTAAATCTGTTTATGAACTTATTCACTTGTGATGTTCATAATGTGACATACCTAAATCTTAAGTGGATGGCGGACTATGTATGCGTCACTCGTACACTTTGATGTAAGTAAAAGCTTGAGTTCAAATAGATAAGAAATCAAAAGCTAGTGTGTTAGGTATACGACTTCTGTAGTATGTAGTGTCATTCACAATAGTGGAATTCATAGCCCGAGACATGGGTAAATGACATCCTCTCATTGGCATTACATGGTTGATGAAAAGTAAACATGGTCATAGGACATTCGTCTTTGTGATGAATGACTTGATCACTATTTGATAGTGATTGACGCTCCATGAAGGAAGATGTAATGGTTACCATGAAATAAAATAGGACCATATTGGGAGAACATATACTATCCCAAATAGATCAAGGATATCCTATGCGAGTAACAATCTTATGAAAAGGTCATTGGACGAGCACTGAGTGGATGCTTTCATGATGGTATGTTGTTAAAGAGAGATCAGTCACGATACTATAGTAGAATGACTTCCTGACTAAATGAGTTTATAATTAACAGGTCAACAGTCAGAACTTAATTATAAATCATTTGAACCTTAATTACATATGTCCAATTGGTCCCTTCGCTAGCTCGCTCAAACCAGAAATGAATAGTGTGTTGAATAGAAAATGAACAGAATGAATAGAAATAGGGAAATAGAAAACATTCAAAAATAATTATGGTTTTCTCCGAAATGGAGAAATGGAATCATTCGTAAATGAATGTGGTTTTCTCAAAATAAAAATAAAAATGAAAATAAGAAATGATTCTTTTGCAAATGTACATGGATTACTCAGAAATGATCAAAAGAATGAGTTTATGTTTTTGAGCAGTTTTAAAGCCCAAAAGTGAAAATAAACCATTCAGTCATAATGAAAAAGTCGAGTTGTGAAATATTGAATATATTTTCTTGAAAATTTTACTAGAGGTAAAATCATCATAATTATACCGAGGGTAAAATTAGGATAAGAAAATTATTTAATTGGAAAATGAATGTTTATTTTGGAAAATAAAAAAATATGTATTGGGTTGGATTAAATTATAAAGCGTTGGGTTAGAAGTCTAGAAAGCACATATAATTGGGACCCACTATAATGAGAGGACTGAATCCCCATCATAATACATATGGGGGAAGCACACCCTATTAGCCCCTCTCTCTCTCCTAGTTGGACTAGGAAGTTGCTTTTCTATTTAAAATAAACCACTACAATTCAACTTTCAATAATTGTTACTCTGTCGAAAAATATAGAGAATTAACTTTCAAATAGTAAATATTTTTTTCCAGAATAACAATTCTACTGATTTCTATTAAAGAAGAAAAAATTTTCTTGTTCACACAAAAGGAAAATAAAACTTTTTCTAGTTTTGTGCTTTGATTCCATTTATTCGAACCTACACTCACAATTCATGGTACAAGAATAGCGGATAAGATCGTTTGGTTGAAAGCTGGAAAACATCAAAGATCTGCTTATCCAAAAATAGAGGTATGATTTGGGTATAAGGTTTATTGATATAAATATCACAAACTTAGTCGATTTTAAAAATTTAATTTTCTGATGAGTAAGAAAACTGTTTTCAAACCGGAGTTTTACCAACAATATTAAGGTGTGTGATACTATGAACGCCACAAAGTGAATAAATCCATAAACGAATTTAGAATTTTTTCTACTTGGATCTAGTTTGATGTACTGTCAGTCCAGTCAGTCACATCAATGTCTCTATCTTCTCGAAGTCATCTACTCCAATGCCTAAGACAAAGCATCTTCCTAATTGGACTTGATAGATGAAATATTAGTCTTTTAATTGATTTTCTCATTTTCGATTAAAGTAAGGACATGTTTAGGTTCGTCTAGTAAGATAAGTTGTCTTTTCGTATTACAATTCCACCACGTAATTTCCCTTAGTATTATTTAAACATTAGAAAAACAGTGAGATAATATTTGCTTCTATTTTTCTTTACATGCAAAAATCACATGAGGACAATAAATAAAGGGTATTAATGTAATTCATAAATAATTTTATTAACCAATCTGTTCAAAAAAATTACAAGTGTATAAATGAATATAATAAGCTTAGGGCACTAGACCCAACATGTGTGCGTTTCTTTATAGGGGTTTCAGGAAATGAAAGATATTAGAGATAAGAGTCTTTCATTGTGGACCAGGGATGGGACAAATTTTCTAGCTGAAGTAATGGGAGAAACACATTTTTAATTTTGTAATTTTAGTAAGATTATTTTGAAAAATATTTTTTGTGTACCTTGTCAAATACCATAATTTCAGTTGCATGTTTATTTAAAGATAGCTTGCCCATGAATTTTAATAATATTATTGGAAATTTTAGAAACCATTCTCTTAATTGTAACGGATGGTTGGAAAATAATCTACATTTATCAAATTAAAGATGTACACACTGATTGAAACTGAAATTGTGAATAATAAACTTAAAACTTTTCATTCTAACGGAGCATAACTTTGACATTTAAGACTTGGTCATATTAACCAAGAAAGAATCATTAGACTTGTGAAAGATGAAACCTTAAGTGCACTTAAGGAAATTTATTTTCCACAATGTGAATCTTCCTTGGAAGGTAAGATGACTAAGCGATCTTTTAATGCAAAATAAACGAGGTTATTAAACCATTAGAACTAGTGCACAATGATGTATGTGGCCCCATGGAAATAAATGCACAAGGTGGTTGCAATTATGATGTTACCTTTATAAATGATTATTCTAGATATAGGTATGTGTACCTAATGCACCGTAAGAGCGAAAACTTTGATAAATTCAAAGAGTATCGTGCGAAAGTAGGGAAACAATTAGGTTTATCATAAAGACTCTATGGTTAGATTGAGCTGGGGAATACATATCAGTTGATTTCTTACTAGAGAATGAGGTATTATCTCAATTAATCTCACCAGGAATTCCACAACTGAATTGCGTGGTAGAGAGAAGGAATTGAATGTTTTGGGGATACATTTTTCAAATGACTTGTTATATTATGAATGGTATACCAACAAAGGGCACACCTAAGAACCCCATATGAATTGTGGCAAGGTATGAAGCCAAGCCTAAAGAATTTTAGGATTTGGGGATGCTCGACCCACGTATTGGACAATGTTGCAAGGATGTTGGATTCACGGATAGAATTGTACATGTTTGTAGGATATCCTAAAGGAATGGAGGACAATTTGTTATATAAGTTGAATGTGCAAATAATTATAATGTTGACTTATGCTACCTTCGTTGAGGAGAG
The DNA here is from genome assembly GCA_013467495.1 of Gossypium gossypioides. Taxonomy (NCBI): domain Eukaryota; kingdom Viridiplantae; phylum Streptophyta; class Magnoliopsida; order Malvales; family Malvaceae; genus Gossypium; species Gossypium gossypioides. The sequence continues at coordinate 7,495 of JABEZY010274802.1, forward strand.
TTACAGGAACAACTTTAAACCTTGAAGTAAAAGGTACTTGAGGAACTTTCAGGAAATACACAAAGCCCTTCAATATCGATTTCGGATCCAACTTCTAATAATAGACCAGCAAATAATCAAAAACATAGGTAGCTTCATTATAATGGGAAGGTCTCTCCTAAGCTTGAGTTCTTCTAGTGTGGTGAAAGTGTTTTTAACACTAAGTTTTCGGATCCAACTTCTAATAATAGACCAGTAAATAATCAAAAACATAGGTACCTTCATTATAATGGGAAGGTCTCTCCTAAGCTTGAGTTCTTCTAGTGTGGTGAAAGTGTTTTTAACACTAAGTTTTCCATACTTGAAGATGATAACCTACTCACATTTGATGAAGTGATGCAGAATACTGATTCCAAGCTCTAGGAAATAACTATGAATGCTGAGATGGATTCTATGAAATCTAACTCAGTGTGGGAACTTGTACAATTAACGGAAGGTATAAAACCCATAAAGTGTAAGTGGATATACAAGAAGAAAAGGAATGCGGAAGGAAAAGTTTAAACTTTTAAGACCAAACTTGTAACAAAGGGGTATACTAAAAAAAAGGTCTTGATTACAAGGAAACCTTCTCTTTGGTTGCATGCTCAAGTTGTTCCACATATTGTTATCCATTGTGGTAGCTCTCAATTACGATATCTGACAAATGGATGTTGAGACGTTATTTTTGAATGACTATCTTAAAGACATAATCTACATGATGCAACCCACTAGATATATAGTTAAAGGAAATGAGCATAAAGTTTGAAAGTTTCTTGCACCTATATATGAACTCAAGCAAGCATCTCACTCATGGAATGAAAGATTTGATCAAGCAATCAGAGCTTTTGGATTTGAGCAAAACATTGATGAACTTTGTATTCATAAATGTATTAAGGATGGAAAGGTGGTTTTTCTCATTCTATATGTTGATGACATTCTACACATTGAAAATAATGTAAGGACATTATCATTGGTTAGACTTGGGAGAAGCTAACTATGTTCTAGGTATTCGAATCCTAAGGGATAAAAAGAACGAAGTGATAGCTTTATCATAAGCTTCATACATAAACAAGCATTGGAACATTTTGTAATGATTGATTTAAGGAAGGGAAATCAACCCTTGTACCGAGCTTTTATATTTCTTTAGAGGACTTTCCTAAGATAGAAAAATAAAGAGAATACATGAGAAAAATTCCTTATGCTTCAGTAGTAGGAAGTCTCATGTTTTCTATGTTATGAAAATTTCCAGATATATGTTTTGGAGTAGGGTTGGTGAGTCAATATCAGGTGATTCTTGGTCCAAGATACTGCCAAGGAGTTAAGCATATACTCAAGTATTTACGAATAATGAGGTATTATGTGTTTGTGTATTCCGGGATAGATGTTACTCCTATTGGTTACACAAATTTTGACTTCCAAACGTGCCAAGATTAGAGGAAATCAACATCGGGCTATATCTTTGTCCTAGACGGTGGCTCTATAGTGTGGAGAAGTTTCCAACAAAGTTGCGTTGCGAACTCTGCTATAGAGGTCGAATATGTGGTTGATTCTAAGGCAACAAAAGAACCAATATGGCTTCGAAATTTCCTTATGGATCTCAAAGTTGAGCTTGGTATGGAAAAAAACTATCACACTGTATTGTGATAGTAGTGCAACAATAGCTAACACCAAAGAATCCAGAAACCAAAAAGGGACAAAACACATTGATAAACATTATCAAATTATAAGGAAGGCAGTAATAGAAAAAATAGAGAATGCAGCCAGAGTGGCATAAGAGAACAACCTTGAGTATCCGTGTAATAAGACTCTGATGGCTAGGTGTTCTGGGAAACATGTAGAGCATTTGAAAATGCAAAATATGACTCATTTACTTCACTAGGGCAAGTGGGATACTGTTGGGATCTAATGCCTTTAGTGTAGTATTTTCGTCTATATGTACTTGTATTTTTTGAACAAATTGGTTTAATAAAATATCCATCAGGTACATTAATATTCTTTTTATATTATCCTCAATAGTTTTTTCTTGAAAACATAATGAAAGAAAATATTGACTCATTGATTATCTAATGTTTAACTAATACTAAGCAGTATTACATGATTGAAACATAATACGAAAAGACAACTTGTATTAGTACATAATCTAAATGTATCCTTAGTCTAATCAGAAATGATCAAACCAATCAAAAGACTAATATGTTGTCTGTCTAGTCCAATTGGGGAGATACCTTATCTTGGTTAGTAACCTACCATCAAATATAGTAGTCAATTCGGGTCAGTTCCACAATTAAAGAGTTTGTTTTCTATGCAATTTAGGATTTTATATTATGTTTTTGGTAATTAGGTTGTAAAATTAAATTTTAATAAAACATGTGATTTTAACACATTTTGTAAGTGTTGTAACCCAATAGGTTGACACGGGCCTTAGGTTGTGCTAATATGTTTAATTAAGTGTGTAGGATGAAGATATAAAGGCCCAATTGACGTGGAAGCAAAGGACGAGTGATGCACAAGCTTCTCGAGACGTCAAAGCACAAAACATACAACGAAAGGTTGGAATTGGGTGTCATGTCGCGCAACACAAGGGGTGTGGCGCAACACAAGCCGACGTCCTGCCCAAGTAATTTGGGGTTATTTTTTTCCATGCAATCAAACTTTTACAAAGACTTTGGACGTGCCGAAGACTTAATTTGGGCTGTCAAAACCTCTATTAATTAGACAGGAGGGGTTTGATGTAACTAAGTCATCCTAGACGCCTTCAAAAACCCTAGTAATTTAGAAGTAGATTTCGTTTCTTTTCTTTTCAGCTTTTGATTACTCTTTTCTTTTTCCTCTTTAAATTAGTTTTGATTCAAGAGTTCATTTATTTAATTAAAGTATTTCAGTTTATATTTTCTTTTGCATTCGATTTAATTCTTTATTCCAATCAAGATATTTGCTACTTTTTTCCTCATTTGATATTCAATCCACGATTATTCAAATCTCTTTTCTCTACATGATTTATTCAATCGAAGTTGAGATTATGAATAATATGAGTTTTTAAATCCCTTAGGGGAGATTAACGAGTGGATGAGGATGTGATTAATAAAGGATTTAAGGTTTCCCGAGAGGCGTTAGTTGGTATGAATTGCTTGTGCCTAAACCACTAGGATTGGAAACCTTATGAAGTTATCATAGGCTAGACGAGGTCGAAAGATAAGTCAAATCGCGTAAATTGTTAGTTATCATGGTTGTAAAAGTGAGGTCGAGAGATAAGCGAGTATCAACCAATCAATTAGTTAATTAGAGGCCGGGAGGTAATAATTAGTCAATCGATAGCTAATCCACCCAAAAATCCTAATCCGAAGTTAGTTACAAACCCTAAAGTGAGTTAATCATCCTATTGGTTTATTTATTTAATTCATTTGTTTATTTGTTCTTATTTATTTCTTTTTCTTTATTTATTTTTATCTCATCAATTTATTGTATGGTTCATCGTAATATAAGAATTAAATACTATTACTTGGACTTGTTATTGTACAAAGTTTTTCATAATTTATTTCATCCTCCCTTGGGTATAATCATCAAAATAGTTCCAAAGTATTTCATTGTACTAAACTATATTACAATTTGACCCGTGCACTTATGAATATTGCCATTCTTAATTCTTTTATTTTTTGGTGTTATATTTGAACTATAAATGATAGTGCATTTATAAGAGATCAATTATTAGAGCAGATGACTCATAAAATATAGAGACATACATGAGACTGACTGGTCTGATAGTACATCAGACAAGACCCAAGCAAAATAAATCCTAAATTTGTTTATTGATTTTTTCACTTTTGACATTTATAGTTTGGCATAACATAATCTTGAGTGGATGATGGATTATGTATGCATGACTCATATGCTTTGATGTAAATGAAAGGTTGACTTCAAATAAATAAGGAACTGAAATTTGACACATTCGATATACGATGTTTTGCAGTATGTAGCATCATTCCACAATAGTAGAATTCATAGCCCACCTAATGGGTAAATGGCATCCTCTCAATGACTTTACATGATAGATGAAAAGTAAACATGTCCATGAGTCATTTGTCTTTGTGATAAATGATTAATTACTCTCTAAAAATAATTGAATTTTCATGAAGGAAGATGTAATGGTTACTGTGAAATAAAATAGGATCATATTAGAAGAATGGATTTATCCAAAAAAGATTAAGGATAAACTATGAGTGTAACAAACTTATGACAAAGTCATTGGACAAGCATTGTCACACCCGAAAATGTTAAGTCAAATCAGAATAGGGACTTTGGGTACTAAATTAAGAAATTTGTAAATTTAGGAAGCTCTAGTGGAAATAAGAGCAACTGCTGGATTGGTTGATAAAAGATTGGATTTCAACAGCAGTCTAGTTACAATGGAACTAGAAAGTTTCTTAGTGTGAGACATGATGATTATGGACATGTACACTTGGCTATTAAAATTGAGATCAGTGAAGAAAGTGTGTGAGTAGTATAATAATGGAGAGACATTATTCTTCAGTGTAGTTCTCTCATTTTTCTGTTCTTTCTTCATCATCTTCACTGGTTTGGATTGGAAGAGAGAAAGATTAAGGAGTGATTTGCATGGATGATGGTAGCTAAAGCTTGTGCATAAGTAACTGATGATTTCTGAAGTTGGTAAGCTTCCTAACCTTTCTATGTTCATAGATTTAAGAAAAGGAAAGAAAGTTAAGGATTTTAGTTATCCATCGATTCTGTTCTATTTTCGATTAAGTTGTGAATAATCATTTTAATGGCCTCTACATGCAAACAAATTTTGGTTTTTATGTTGATGAAATATCATTGTTGGAGATTCTGAAATGGTTGTTATGTTTTGTAAGTTGGGGGCTCAGGTATCAAAGGAAAAAGCTAAGAAGAAGGTTTTGGCATCAACCTCCAAGTGAGTTCTGGAACTCAAGCCTTAAATGGATGTTTACGTTTTAATATTATTTATTGGGTCTGTAATTTTTGTCCTAAAATGATCAATTCTCTGGCTAATTGATGATATATCATGATGCATACTGTGTGTAGATATGAATGTCACATCCCAAAAACTGGGTTAGTAGAAATAGAGTTAATGAACCAAGAGTGGTAACGCCCAAAATTTTTTTAAGATGACCTTGGCACATATGACAATATATAAGTATCAAGTCTATTTGATTTATTAGTAGTGTAGTTATCCTTGAATACCTAAGTTCGAACCCTTCCCTCACATTATTTTCTACTTTGTACAATTTTGCTTTAAACTCTAGTTAGTGTCATACCCTGTTTTATAAATAAATGTTGTAGAAATGTTAACAAGCAAGTGAATTGGCCTAGTGGTTAAGTAGTAAAGAGTTGTGTGGAGTTTTTCAAGTAGGCCAAGTTTAAATCCCTTTGGCATATATTTTTTTAAAAAAAATTCATCCATTCACTTGGTCAATCCATCTAGAAGCCGTCCCAAATGGAAGGAATAGGTGATTACGGGTCAACCCTTAAAACACTCACATCTGTTCCCTTTATGATCCCCATTTTACTCTTATGTTCCCCCCACTTGCAAATTTTCCTTCCTTGGCTAGCTTGAACATCCATCCTACCAAAAAAACCATCATTCTAACATTTGTTTTCTTTTTGCTACTCTCCTCCTTCTCCTCTGTTGATTGATTCCTCTATTCCTCCTCCTTTCTCTTCTAGTTTCTTCCTATTTGAGCCACCATTTCACCTCTTTTGCTCCATTGCTCTTCAACCTTCCCCCACCTCACCATCCCATACCACCATCGTGATCATTTTTCCTTTTCTTTTTCTCTCTACTTCTCAATCGAGTGATTTTTGCTTCACATTTACGTATACTAATTCTGTTGAAAACCTTTTTAAAATTTTGTTATTTCCAAACCAAAAATTTCATCCTATCATCCATCTTTCTCAATTTTATTAGATCAAATTGATTGAACTCATTTTCAGATAGAACAAGCATAAGTAAGGTGTTATTAGTTGATTTTGCCACGTTACTTCCATCATTTTTCTTTCACTGACTGAATGTATATATACATATATATATGTTATTGACATCTTTTTTCAGATCTAATTCCCTGTACAACGTTTTATTGATGAAAGACCAAATATGGCTATTTTGGAATGTCAATAATTTTGGAATTGATTCATATCTTCAATTTAAATATTGCAAGAGTAAGTGTTGTCATAGAAGCCAAAGTCTAACCGTTTATCAAATACTTATTAAGGGTGTTTTAATGATGGATTATTCATGTTGTGTTTAGATCTGAGATAGATTTAATTAAATCTGGAAGTGGACATTAGAAGGAGTTTTCACATCGGATTTGGTTAGATCAGGTGTGGGTTTAACTTATTATTAAATAAACGAATGTGATTCATTGTTAAATAAATTATTTACATTTATTAATAATGGAAACAATGCTGAGTTCTTCATCATGCGAAATAATATGAATACACTATGTATTCAAAAAAGGATGTTAAACCCGTAAAAAGGGTGATTCTCAAGTAAGTACTCTGAATTGATTATATTGTGATCGTATAATTATGTTGATGTGATTCAATGTTGATTGTGAAAATATATTTACATTAAAATACTCATGATGTGTGATATGTTGGCATTATATGATATGCATGATATATAAATCATGCCACTGATATT
>JABEZY010274802.1:14238-25590 GCA_013467495.1 Gossypium gossypioides
TGATGTGTGATATGTTGGCATTATATGATATGCATGATATATAAATCATGCCACTGATATTGAAATTGATATATATGATACGCATGTTAAGCATGACCATTGAAAGTATTGTTCATACGCCATATCACATGCATGGGGTTGCGATGATTATGAAAGGAGGAAGACTTTGGCAGCTTTACTACAATATTGAGTGGCTTGACCACAACGTGTAACTTGTAACAGCCTGTTTTCAGTGAAATCAAAATAGTGTTTTTGAGACCACAAATTCGATGAGAAAATTATTATTTTATTTTAATTTTAATTTTTACGAAATGTTAGTAAGGTTGTATAAAAAACTTCGTTAAGAAATTATGACGTTTGCATGCTTAATTTCGTAAAATGGACTAATTCGTAAAAGGTACAAAAGTGGAGTTCTATTAATTAAAAGGGTTAAATGTCTATGGTAGTGGAAGTAAATGGACATAAATGATAATTAGACCATTTGATTAGTTAGTGGAATTATATGGCATGGTTTTATTGAAATTTTATTAGTTTTTAAAGGGTATTATGGTAATTAAGTAATTGAACTTACAATTAAAACAAAAGATGAACAAAGCATTATCATCTTCATATTTTCTAATTGGAAAACCTAAAACACCATTTGAGAAAGGGGGATATTTAGCCAAGCAAAGATTGGGTGCATGGTATGTAATTTTGTCCCGTTTTTAATGATTATTATGTTTTCGAGATCGTTGTAGCTTAGCCTAGCTAGCCCGGGGATCAATTTACAAAATTGTTAAAGATATAGGGTTTTGAATGAATTTTCTTACATGATTCATGATTTTTTATGGAAGATTATGAGTCCTTGTTGATAAACAAACAAGTTTGGTAAAGTGATTTTTGCTGAAAATGTCATTTAGGGACTTATTTATAAAACTAGTAAAATTCCATGCTAAATTTGTGAAATTCTAATTTGTATGGGTTGATATAGGTCCCTAGTGAATTCGGCTAGCATGAAATGAGGATGAAAATGCTTAGATTTCAATTTACGAGCTTAATGACTAAATTGTAAAAATTTGAAATGTTAGGGGAAAAATTTTAAGTTTGTAAAAATATGGATTATGGACCGAATTGAATAATAGAAGTATTAAAAAAATTGAATTTACCTATTTAGATCAAGATAGACCTCATACGGATCTAGATTAAGGAAAAGCTAAAGCCTTGGATTAGTTGATCACGTTCCTACGTCTTTGTCATTGAGGTAAGTTTGTATGATTAAATATCGTTTAATGTTATTTTGATCTATATGTTAATGTGTTATTTGCCATATAACTAAATGATGTATATCCAACGATGTCACGATGATTATCAATCCCCATTTTAACCTTAGGAATTCGCAGGATACAAATGACATGTCATTAGGGTTTTCATGTTTGGGTGTCAGTCTTGAATGTCCTACCATTGGCTGAGGTCTTGCATTTGTTGTGGATACTCCACAGCTTGTATGAGCAGCATCGTGTAGCTTACATTGATGTAAAGGAAATGGAAAGGTTACGGTTATATGGTTGGCACACTTCGTGTGAGCTTTCCCGCATATCTGATGTTATTCTAAATGGTTCAAGGGGCATGAAAAGGAAAGAAAAGGTAAGTTTTCAAATGAACTATGTCATGAAATTATGAAAACGACTGAAATCGAAAGTTTGTGTTATGTTCATGAAAATGATGCATTTAAAAGAAGTATGATCATGTACAAATAGCTTACCCTATGTTAATTCAAGTAAATTATGTTTGAATGAACTAACATGTGTTGTTGATGGTGCTTAGGCTTGTGCCAAGCTTGTGGTTGGATTATGCCATGTTTAATTTTGATTTTATGTATTGAAATGGTAAGTTATGTTCATGTTTTACGAACTTACTAAGCATTGTGTGCTTACGTAGTTTTCTTTCCTATGTTTTATTGATAATCGGAAGCTCGATCAGTTTGGAAGCTCATCAAAGATCTATCACACTATCCAACGATTATATCGATAGATTTTGATATTTTAGCAAAGGTTATAATGGCATGTATAGGTGGACTTGTGTTTAAAGTTTATTTGAATACTTAGATGTTGATTTTGGTATGTATGAGTTGCTTGTTTTGGTACCATTTGGATGATAGTTGAATTGTGTCAATTTGGTACATATGATGCATGAATGGTATGGCTAAAATGGTAAGTTTATGTTGAAGTAATATAGGTCAGGTTATAATATGTTTTGAGATATAATTGGACTAGATGATTATGAATGGAATGTGGACAAGTATATGTATATGTTTAGATAAATTTGTATGTTTGCATTTGAGGTGCCTTGTATGGCATATTGGTTGAATGGATTTGGTCTTTTAAATTGGTTATTTCATGCATGTTTTGGTAAGGTTTTGATTCTTTGGTCATGTGCACAAAATGCTTTTAGATACATACTTGATTTGCTGGTGAAAATGGCTTGTGTATCACCCCTAACCCGTATCTGTCGCCGGAAAAGGGTTACAAAGCATTACCAGAGTTTTCAAATCAAGCAAACATAAATCTCAAACATTTCAAATCATATCAATAATCATATTAAAACAAATCAAAATCATACATATTGTCCCTTATACAAGTCCTAAATACGTATTAGAAACAAGTCGGGACTGAATCGGAAACTCCATGTATTTTTCAAAAAACATTGAAATTTTTCAAAACTATAGGGGTCACACGGCCAAGAGACACACCCGTGTCTCAGGCTGTGTGGACATTCGAAATAGGGACACATGGTCATGTCCCTGCCCGTGTAACTTACTAACTTAGATCACACGGCCAAGCCACACGCTCGTGTGTCAGGCCATGTACCATTCAAAACAACCTCACACACCCGTGTGCCAGGCCGTGTGCTAGGCCATGTAACAGCCTGACTTGCAACCCTTTGAAAGCTATAGGGGACACAAGGTCGTGTCTCTTGGCCGTGTGTCACACACAGCTGAGACACACGCCCGTGTCTCTGCCCGTGTGGACGAAAATAGGTATTTTACAAGCCATTTTTCTTACCCATCTTGGTAAGTACCTACAACCAAAAATGCATATATATACAAGACATAACAAGGCACCAGAATCATGCATAATCAAGCTATACAAATATGGTATAATCACATACAACCAATATGCCCATAGGCACCTCAAATTACAACATGTAAACATGTATAACTATTTAATCAATTTGGCCAAAATAAGCAATCAACTTCTATGCATATTGGCAACAATACATACCATTGAATTTACATACCAAATGGTACTAAACAAACCATTCAACCACTAACATCAATAGTCATATAAGTCATTCAAATCAAAGTACCAATTCACAACATTTCGATCAAGTTACAAGTCATATATAATATGCATATTCAAACTATAATTTCATCTTCTATAATTCAAGCATATCAAGCCAAACATCATCCATATTAAGGCTAATATTTACATGTCAAAACCAAATTCATTTGACCACCAAAATATCATAACTCAAGCCAAACCAAATGGCTATTTCAACAACCAAATATATAGGCCAACATTAGCCAAAATGGCTATACATTCCATTATAACCAAAACCAAAACAACCAAAAGTACCAAAAGAGCCAATGGATAGTGTGATATAGCTCTGACAATCTTCCAACCCGAACGAGCTTCCGATGCACTATAATATATGAAAAAAATAACACAGAGTAAGCATTTAAGCTTAGTAAGTTCGTATAACATAAAACATAAGCTAACATAGCATATTCCAACCTTAATTTGGCCAATGCCTAAGCATGTACATCAAGAAAGTTAGTCATGTAAACATATACATAAACCAACAAATATGGATGAGCACAACATATAAAATATTTTTCATATACATGTATCATCCAATTCAATTTTTCCATATACCATGTAACAACGTTTCCATGTAATTCATATATATCACTGTAATGGTTCGTATCAAACTCTTGCCATTTCATATCAGAATATTGTCCATTGAACCATTTAGAATATCGTTGGATACCCGGGATAGCTCATGCATTGTGTGCTAAATCATATAATTGTAATTCGTCAAATTTTGTACATATATGCTCACACGAGTTGTGAATCGGTATGCTCACACGAGCTATAATAATGGGCCTACTCACACGAGCTGTTGAGTATCCGCAACACATGTTGGACCTCAGCCATCGGTAGGACGTTCAGGACCAGCACCCGAATCATGTAAACCCTAATGGCATGTCATTTGTATCCTATGAATTCTTAAGGTTTAAACGGGTCTCGGTAATTGTCGTATGTTGTTGGATATGCAATCGTGTATACATATGGCAATTCACAATTCATACATAATTCAATGACAAACATATAAACACAATTTAGTTACACGAACTTACCTCGACGAGTATACGTAAATACGGAGGCGATTAATCTGAGACTTTCTCTTTACCCCGATCTAAAGTCGTACATGGTCTGTCTTGATCTATACGGATTGTTTAGCTCAATGTAATATATATTTCATTCAATTTAACCCAAAATCATATTTAGGCAAAATTAACATTTTGCCCCTATACTTTTAATTTATTTGTAATTTAGTCCCTAGCTCATAAAAATGGAAATTATGAAATTTCACCACAACCCGCTATGGTCGAATATCAACTACATCCCTAGCAAGCCCCATATTTAATTTATTCACAATTTCCCCATGTAAAATTTTCTATTGTTCAATTTAATCCCTATTTGACAATTTTATCAAACATCACTTAACAAAATTTGTTTATCTAACAACAACTATCCATTTTCTTCCATAATTCATCAAAAAACATGCACATTCATTAATGGAAAAACCCTAATAGTTTAACAGTTTCACAATTTAGTCCTCAGACTAGCTAGATTAAGCTAAAACGATCTTGAAATCATAGAAATCACTAAAAACGGGACAAAAATACATACCATGCACCCAAAGATACCATGGCCAAACCTAGCTAGCTTTAATGGTTTTCTTTCCTTTGCAAAATTAGTTGAAGATGATGGAAAAAGATGATAACCATGTTCTATTTTACTTAATTTATCATTATTTACTAAATTAATTTATATCATTTAAAAACATTACAAATTTCACTTATACCAAGCCATGTACATCCAGTATCTTCATTAATGGTCTAATTTCCATATAAGAATTCATACTTTAAGGTTCTATAGCTATTTAATACTTTTAGCTACTAAAACTTAATTTTTGCACTTTATGCGATTTAGTCCTTTTTATCAAATTGAGCATGTAAAAGGTAAAATTTCTTAACGAAATTTTTATACGATACTACTATCATGCTGTAGGAAAGAAAATAATAATAAAAAAAATATTTTCACATTGGATTTATGGTCCTGAATCCACTATTCCGATTTCACTGAAAACAGGTTGTTACAGCATAATTTTGGCCAGTTTCATGTCCACACGCCCTGAGACACAGGCGTGTGATTCAGCCGTGTGATACACACGGCCATGTGTCCCCTGTAGGTTTTATGGCATGCAAGTCAGGCTGTTACACGACATAGCACACGACCTGGGACACGAGCATTTGAAGCCATTTCGAGAGTTACTTGGCCTGGCACACAAGCGTGTGGCTTGGCTGTGTGACCCAACTCAGAGAGTTACACGGGCACGAACATGGGCTGGGACACGGGCGTGTGTCCCTATTTCGAATGTTACACGGGCGTGTGTCTCAGCCGTGTGACCCCTGCAGTTCAATTTTTCCAACTTTTTCCTAAATGTTTCCAGTTTAGTCTCGAATTGATTCTAAAGTGTTTTTAAGGCCTCGAAGGCTTGATTGAGTGACGATATGCATGTAAATGAATGTTTTATGCTATGTTTATGTTAATGCATGAGATAAATGTTTTAAAGTTCCGTTTTTATAGTAATGTTTCGTAACCTTATTCCGACGACGAATACAGGTTAGGGGTGTTACACAACTTGTCTGCGATATTGAATGGCTTGGCCAATACATTATTGAGTGGCTTGAACACAATGCTATTGAGTGGCTTGGGCATAATGTTATTGAGTGGCTCAAACATAACGTGCAACTTGTCTGCGATATTGAGTGGCTTGGCCACAACGTGGAGTGTTATTGGATGGACGAGTTCTAGGGAACTCTTTATTGGTGTGCAACAGAGATGGGTAGGAATGTTTTTGAAAAACATGCACTGATTTCTGAAAAAGCTCTACATTGACATCATGCATACTGCTATATAAATTCTTCTATTTTTATAAGATGAATGTTTAAATTACTAGTTGTTACCTAAGTTAAAACTCTGTGGACTTAAACTGTAGAAATTCTCTGTAATATTTTAATTTGTATACTAAATTCATGTTTAATACTTGAGTTAAATTTCACACTGAGCTTTATAGCTCACCCTCTTTAATTTTCTGACATTTCAGATAACCCCCGAGGTTAGGACATGGACATGGCTGATGGAAAAGTACTAAGACGATTTTCAAATAAATGTTTTATACTTTATTATTTTGGTATTTGGACTGTTTAATTATTATTTTCAGGCTGTGCCATGAGACATTAGTTTGGGAATTTTTATTCTAATTTGCATGACTTGATTACATGACATTAAGTGTCAAAAACTACATAAATTAGTATTTGATAAGATTATGCATGAAACATGGTTTTTTTCTAAACCTGACAAATTCATTCTTTTTTGCTGTGACAAACAAAAATACAACTTAGCTTTTGAGGTTTTAAATTTTTTATTGATGATTTATTGAATTTACATGAAATATTGATTTTTAACAAAATATATTTTTTGCAAAAAATTTCATTGCGAAAATACGACTTAAGTTTTTACGTTCTCATGACAAACCACTAGCATGTAGGGTTTCTCTGAGTGTCCTCTAGTGCCACTTTTTGGCGGATCCTTAACTACGATCCTTAGTTATATCAACTTTCATTCGCCTTTACACCAGGCTCTGCTCGTGTGTCGACTCTCGTGACTATTCATGTTGGGTTATCACCCAAATGCTTTACTGACTTTCAAACTACTACTCTAGTTGTCCTTTCCTACTTTATATTTCCCTTTTATTAGCGGATTCCTTCAAACCGTTGGCTAATTAATGCATGCCCTACTTCTATTTTCCTTCTTACCCCTTTTTCCTAGTTTGTAAAAGTTCCCACTATTGCCGTTCTAATCGACCACCTGTGTTTACTATGCCGGTGGACAATTCTGTGTTTGGTGTCCCAACTGACTCCACAAGTTGCCATACCAGAGCTATGGTTTTACTCATCTGGTCCCATGTTTGATGTCCTAGTGGACTCCATTGGTTGTCATAACCGAGCTTTGGTCTTACACCTCGTACTCCCCGTGTTTACTGTCCTGACGAATTATCCTGTGTTTATTGTCCTGGCGAACTATCTATGATGCCATAACGTCTCTCAACTATGGTCTTACTCAATATAACCCTATGTTTACCATCTTGGAGGACTACTAAATGATGGCAAAGCGTCTTTCAACTATGGTCTTAGTCCTATTACAATTCTAGAGCATTTTCATATGATGCCACAGCGTCTTTCAAATATAGTCTTACATATTTTTATCATGATGCCATAATGTCTTTCAACTACAATCTTACTCATTTTAGGCTTATAACCTTCGATCGGAGTCATGGCCTCAGCATGATCTTTCTACTTACTTCTCTCGTTGCATTCCATCCATTACTTTATTTCATCATTCTTATACCTTTATGCTCGAACACTACAATGTCCCTTCCGAAAGGCCCGGAGCTTCGCACATCACAGGTTCTCATAGCAATACCATATGGTGTAATCTAACAGAATCACCCAATTTCACTTCCTAACTTCATCTATTGCCCATGAAGACCACTTTACGTATTTCATATGCATACATGCATTTATGAATAAATATTAGTGGATCATGCATACTGAACTAGAATGGCAAATACTCATAAACGCATGAAATCTTAACATATTTATCATTCCAGAAGGGGAGTGAAAAAAGTTACCTAAAGTTTCTTCGCCTTCGTCCATTAGCTTATCTTTCCCGAATGCCAGAGCTCTTACTCTCTCTTGGTAGCTATCCATATAACCAAAATCATGAGTTAAGTTTAGAATCTTCACTTTACACTTAATTCTCTAGAAACATGCTAAACCCTTAGAAAGGTTCCTGAAAATCCTTGGGTTTACTTTATAAATCTTATGTGTAAAGAGGACTAAGAACCTTACCAGCTCACTGGATTCTCTACTCTTCCTATTTAAAACTCATGATCATCGCTCCATGCAGAGCTTCCTCTAACTATCTCTTCTTCAAAGCAACCAAAGAAGAAGCTGAAGAAAAGAAGAAAGTGGAATAGAAAAATGAGAAGAATTCCCTTCCGGGAAGTCATTTCCCCGGCTATATATAAACCCCCCTCTCACGATCTTCAACCCTTTAGAAGCCATCCCTTAACAATCATTTTGTCCCCCACTAAAGGACCCGCTGGTTCTAATCTAATCAAACTAGATTTGAAGCTCAACCATGTCCAAACCAGTTTTAATATTTCTCAAACTTTTCAGTAAACAGAGCCAACTAACGATCTCTTTTAATTTAATCCCTAACTATTCAAATTTTCGAGTTCAAAAGAAATCAGGTGTGACAACTCTCCCACCATAAAAAAATTTCGTCCCCGAAGTTCCCTTCCACTCTCAACCATAGAGGTGAACTTAGGAAAACCCATCCTTATCCCTACCTTCTTATGGTTTATAGAAGTAATCACCCTTCATTCTTATCAGTGTAATACCCCTAACCCGTATCTGTCACTAAAATAGGGTTACGAAGCATTACCGAAGATTTTAATTCAAAACAATCGAAAATTTAAATCGTATATTTCACAACATCAATCATAGCAAACTCTATTAATAACATACATATTGTCCCTTATACGAGCCTTCGAGGCCCTAAAAACACATCAAAAACAAATCAGGACTAAATCGGGAACATATAGATTTTTTGGGGAAAAGATGAAAAGTTTCAAACTACAGGGGTCACACGGCCGTGTGACTCACACAGCCATGTGACTCACACGGCTGAGACACAAGCCCGTGTCTAAGGCCGTGTAGACATTCGAAGTAGGGACACTCGACCATGTCTCAGCCCGTGTCCATGCTCGTGTAACTCACTAACTTGGGTCACACGGCCAAGTTACACACCCGTGTACCAGGTCGTGTACCCTTCGAAATGGCCTCACACGCCCGTGTACCAGGCCATGTGCTAGGCCGTGTAACTACCTGACTCGCAACCCTTAGTAAGCTACAGGGGACACACAGCCGTGTCGCCTGGCCATGTGGACGAAAAATAGGCCATTTCCAAGCCATTTTTCTCACCCATTCATGCACATACCTACAATCAATTTCCACATATAAACAAGCCTTTAAGTTGCACTGAAAACATGCATAACCATGCAAATTTAATAAGACATATATTCATACAATCAATATGCCCAAAGGGCACATCAATCATAGCAACTAACATTTATCTATATTATAGTCACACTCATTATACCAATTTTTCCATTCAATGTTCATTAACAAGTATTAGCACAAATAGCCATCCATGACAACTACATTATCTATACCAAATAACCACATTCAAGCATATCAAAGGACAACTCATAACATACACTTTTAACTACCATTCCATCTTCCATCAATCAAGCACCATAAGCCATGATATCAACCTAACAACCATTTCAATCACTCAAAATACCATAATTACAGGCCAAAACATAATAGTTATAATATCAACCAAAACACCTATACATGTGCATATTCAAACAATTATCACTTAATTTGTTTTCATGCGAAAACATAACATAACTGATACATAATAATCATACCATTTTGGCCATTTAAAGATACATTAACACATACTAATTTTGGTCATTTCAAAACATACACCAATTTGACTATATTAACCACAACCAAAAAAATATCAATAGTACATTAAGTACCACAAATCCAAGGCAACATTTCATACCATAATCATCAACGAAAATGACATATACATAGTCCACCTATACATGCCATTATAACCACGACCAAAGCATTAAAAACTACCAATAAAAATTGATGAATAGTATAATGGATCTCCGACTAGCTTCCAACCGGTCGAGCTTTCGAATATCTGAAAAGTAAGAGAAAGAAAACCACATAAGCAATGAATGCTTAGTAAGCTCATATAAACGATAAGCATACTATTACATTTCAATAATGAACATTATATGTTAAATATAAACCTATACCAATGCCTCAATATTTACTAAACCATAATTACCAACTCGTAAGTGAGTAAATTCATTAATCTCACATATATTTATAATTCATACCATGAAAGGATTTTATGGGACGTAATGTATAACCATCAACCTTTCTATAGTATTATACATCTTTCAATTTACTTACTTTCCTTTTCGCTCTCAATGCTTATCATAAGCCTCAACAACATTATTAGTTCTCAATTCAGTGTTTCAATCCATGACATAGATAGATTTATTCAAAGCATAAGCAATTTACTAACATATAAATACGTTATTTATCTCATTAAACTTTTTATAACATCATAATACATCCCAATTACGTACTTACCGTATCATTCCTTTTTCTTACCCGTTTCATATGCATAATACAAGCATAACCATAAACATCAATCATAACCACAAGCTTGGCATAAGCCTAAGCACATCAACAACACATGTTAGTTCATTTAAACATGATTCATATAAATTTGGTATGAATAACCACTATAATTTAGCATGATTCAATTGGATTTATCATCCATCTCAACATAACATATTTTCCAAGTAACTCACCATTTCAAAGTCTTTCATACGTGTACATGTCTTTGTTCGTATTGAACTCTTACCATTTCTTCTTCAAATCATACCCGTTGAACCGTTTAGAATACCGTTGGATACCCAGGATAGCTCACACAGAGTATGCTAACTCATATAACTATAATCCATCAATTCTTGTACATATATGCTCACACGAGTTGTGAATAAGTATGCTCACAGGAGCTTTGGGTTGAAACGTAGCTACACGATGCTACTCCCACGAGCTGTGGAGTATTCGCAACACATGTCAGACCTCAGCCATCGGCAGGACGTTCAATACCAGCACCCAAGTCATGTAAACCTAATAAAATGTCATTTGTATCCTAGGAATTACTAAGGTTCAAACGGGGCTCGGTAGTTGTCACACGTCATTGGATTTACGTCGTTTCATAAAACGATAAATTGTATAATAACATATATATATTGATTCATTTTCAATAAAAATCATATAATAACATTCAATTT
>JABEZY010318236.1:0-10447 GCA_013467495.1 Gossypium gossypioides
AAAAATGAAATTTTTATTTCATTGGGGCTATTCTTTTTGCCATGACCAACTTGGTGGTGGTACACATATAGATTTTGTTGACGTTCTTGTAATAGTTGAACTGGAAAAGAAGAAAAGAGAGAAATTGTTGTGTGTAGTAGGAAAGCTTAGAAATTGTGTTAAAGATGAATAAATCAGTGTTTTTGGTATATGTTTTTTTTATGGTGAAATTGTAGAAGGTGATGTTGGTTGTGTATTTCAAGGTTGGCAAAGAGTAGGGCTGCGATTCAATAAAACTATGAAGCTAGAAGAAATGAAAAGAAAAATCAGTGCGAAAATAACTATCTGTTGTGGAAGGGCGATGTCCAAATTATTTTACAAGTTCCCAATCTCTATAGGTCCATTGGAATTTACGGAGATGCAACTATTAGATGATGATGACTTGGGCATTATGATGAAAATATGGTGGTCGACTAGGAATGAGATCCCCCAACTAGTTGAGTTATTAACTGAGTTAGCCGATTTAGAGCCCGTTAAGAATGTCAGTCTAAGAAGTCAACATCGTAGGTTTGACTTTGATCTTAATGTCGGATGGAT
Source organism: Gossypium gossypioides (assembly GCA_013467495.1). NCBI lineage: Eukaryota > Viridiplantae > Streptophyta > Magnoliopsida > Malvales > Malvaceae > Gossypium > Gossypium gossypioides. Next base: position 577 of record JABEZY010318236.1, read on the forward strand.
AGATCAGTCAGACTGCGGAGGGACATTGTAGATGCCCGAAAATCCATATTATGGTGGGAGTTTGTATAACAACCATGTCTTGGGTCCCCGTGTACATATACATTCGTAGGTGATAGGCACAGATTTAAATGTCGATAAAGGGTCTAATAATGATGAACATTATGATCACGATGTTAAAGATTTTAGTGACCCTGATCTTGATGAGCTTCCATATGATATCGATGATGAAGGCCCAGAGGAGGATGAAAATGTTCACGCCCTTTCTTTCAATAACCTGAGTCGTGGCATTATTTTACGGAATAACCCTGAAGGCGACATGTTGAGCATAGCCCAAATGTAGCGCACGTACCTGAGTTCCTTGAGTACGCCAATATAGTCCCTACTCACAGATTGGCGTCAAATTCACAGTTGAAAGAGTTGTTCGTTGGGCAACGGTTCAAGAACAAGGTGGACTACATGTTTGCCATGAAATAGTATAACATGAAGGTGTCAATTGATTACAAGGTCGCAACATCTACATCTACATTATATGTTAAGGAATGTTGTAGAGTTGAAGAAGGGTGTGCCTGGTGAGTTCAAGTTGCATTTATACAACCAACTCAACAGTGGAAAATACAAAAATTAGAAATGTGTCATACATGCATTACCGCACGTATGATGCAAGACCACCTGAAACCCGATGCCAAAATCATCTGCAACTACATCAAACAACTAGTGAAAGATAGCCCAACCATTTTTGTATTGACATTGATTGTGGACATGCAAACCCGGTTCCAGTGCAGAGTGTCACACAAGAAAGCATAGTGGGCGAACAGATGGTCATAGAACAGTTGTATGGTGACTGGGATGAGTCATATAATGAAGTTCAAGGGTGGATTTCAGCAATGCTGGAGTACATGCCAGAAATGTTGTGGACTTACAAATGTTGCCGTACAGAGGCCCGAATGGGGAACTTGAACTGGAAAGAAGAGTTTTTTACTAATTGTTCTGGACGTTTGATCCATGTATTAGGGCCTTCTCCCATTGCAAACCGCTTGTGTAGGTTAACAGAACGTGGCTTTATGGAAAATACATATACTATTGATTGCGGTTGCACAAAATGGTAACTGGAATAAGTATGGATCACCTTCGCAATTGTAAAGTTCGAGAACTCTGAATTATAGGAATTTTTCATTAGGAATTTGCGAGGCATGTTGTTAGGCAAGACAACATTTTCATTATCTCTGATAGATCCAAGGGTCTTGTTGCTATGATTCGGCATTTTGAGGTTCCATGTTGGTTCGTCTACTACATATGCCACATCGCTATCAACTTCCACAAGGAGTATATGAACAAAAACTAGCACAAACAAATCGTGAACATGGGTACAAATATCGTAATTAAAATTGTATTTGTAAATATTTTGAGTCCATTTATTAAAAAGGAATGGTAACGTGCTCTATCGGAATACATATGCAGGGTATGAGCAGGAACGACACTGATTCAGGCATAAGCTGGTGAGGTTGGAGACTGGTATGGTAGGGTCCGATCATTCTCTCAAATAGTGGTTGGGTAGCATAAAGCCATGGCAATGGATTCAATGTTTTGATGATGGGTACCGATATGGTCATATGACGACCAACCTTGTTGAGGTCATTAATTTCAAGTTCATGCATATGCGTCACTTACCAATTTCATCAATTCTCTTAGCTACATTTTACAAGCTGGCAACCTTGTTGCCAAAAATGGGGCTAAGATAAGCAAAACAGATGGAGGTCAAACACGTGCACGTCAAATATGTCAGGAATTTTAACACTTTACACCGGACTTGGACATTATGGCCGAATCTTGAGGAGTTACATTAGCTTGTTTGAAAACCCAAAAATTTAATTTGAGATCGTGACGTAAAACGCTACTAACTTTAATAAATAGTTTTCTAGTTTTAGGGAATAAACCTCGTAAAAACCATTTAGATAATCATCTTGTTTTACAGCAAAATTTTCTAAGTTACGAAGTTTTGAAAATCGTGGTCTGAATAGTAAGTAGATAGTTTTGTCGGTATATACCTTATACCATTTTCTCCAGAAAAACAAGTCAAATAGAGAGGTAAATTCAAAAAAAAAATTAGGGTCTGAAAAAGTCACAATTAAGACATAAAGTTCACAATTAAGTCACAAATATGAGTAGATCACATGATTTTCAAAGTTAGATTTTAGTTTGGGTTTTTAAACGAAAAACATGATACCTCAAGATCTGGCCATAACGTCTAAGTTGAGTCTGGTGTGTTACATTTAGTGGTATCAAAGTCAAGTTCAAAACTTGGGCTATGTTTTTTGGTTTTAAAAAAAAAGTTTGCATGCATAATTTGTTTTTGAAATTTTTGATTTTTACGAAAATTTTTGGAAATATGATGTGGGTAAATTTGCATAAAAATTACTAAGATTCTGGACATGTGAATCCAAGTCTCCAACGCCGATCCAAGTAGGTATGTGTACTTTAGTTACTTTAGTCAATTGGTAAACTTTAGAGACTGTAGAAATTAAATAGTCTCTATTTCAAATTAGTTACTTTAGACTTAGAATCTAAAAATAACCTAAGCTAAACTTTAGACTTATGAACTGTAGATAAATAAAATTTATTTACATGATATAAGTGGTCGTGGTGCGCAAGGACGTGGTGGATGTTGTTAAGTGGCTCACGCTGGGTCCTCTTCTTGAGGCAACAGTCCCAAGAGATGCTTAGAGATTTGCAAAGGGTTGTCGGGGCCCAATTTGGAATTGTGGGCCAAGGGTTAATGATTAAACGACTACGGTTGAATGAGATCGATGAAGTGGAAGAGAGTGATCGTTTGGAGAGTGAGAAAAAAAGAAAGGAATAAACTACAAAATAAGAGGAGTTCTAGTCCCACTGACTCGAATCCATGACCTTAGAAGCAAGCTAGCATGGATAGACCTCAACTGATTGAGGCAGCTGTAGGTGTGGATTTAGCTCCAATTTGTGCTTTTTTTTATAGTCGCCATCCGAGTGTGTGTTGGAGGAAAACAGGGGCGTATTTTAGATGTGGGTCCGTTGAGCACTATGTTAAGGATTCTGCACGTCGTTCTCTTAATCAGATACAAGCTTCGACTCAGAAACGGAACCAAAGATTGGATTATATAGTTAGGTGTCAAGAGGTTCAAGACGCATCTACCATCAATGCTGGTACTTTTACGTCTTTCCAATTGTACCTTATATAGATTAAGAATTTGTTGTACCCAAATGTTTGCCATCAATAGTGTTTTTTTGGAGAATTTGGGATAGAGAAAATTGTTAGTGATAATCCTGTAGAAGTCCCTTGAGATAATCTGTGTTAACGCTATAAGAAGTCTGTTAGAAATATTGTCTGGATTACAATAAAATTAGAATTGTGCAGCGGTAGTGTAGTGGTAAATTTGGAATGAAGAGTTATGGAAATTGTGCTTAAGTGAGAGGGTGACAGCTAGAATTTCTAGGACGAAATCCTTTTAAGGAGGGGAGAGTTGTTACATCCCAAAAAATAGGTTAGTAGAAATTAGGTTAGTGGGCCGAGAGTGATCACGCCCTGTTTTTAGATAAGTGTTGTAGGATTTGTGTAAAGTGAATTGATTTGGTTTAGTGGTTAAGTGTAGTGTTTGTGTGAGGGAGGTCCATTGTTCAAATCCTTCCTCTTGAGTTTTTATTGTTTTTATTCCTACACTTGACTGGTCACAAATAGGTTTTATTTTATTCTTGCTAGTTGTTGACAAGAAAGAGCCTACTAGTTCAGTGGTAAAGCTTTAGCTTACCCAAGCGTCAAATGTTCAAATCTTGCTGTGTGTAAATAGTGGAATTCTTTTTGTTTCCCATCTGCTGGGTCGTCCATGACTCAAGAGGTCGGTCAATTTTCAAACACTTTGAGATTTGATAGGATAACAATTAGTATGCCAAAAAAATCTCTCCCACTTTCCACTCAATCATCCCACTCTTTTGCACTCTCTCTTGTCGTCCTTTTCTTCCTATTTTTCTCTCCACCTTTCAATTTTCTCTAATTTCTTTCCTTTTCTTTTCTTTTTCTATTTTTTTTGGTTATACTCATATTTCCTTTTTGTGGTTACCATATTGCACATCTATAGTTCTTCTTATTGCTCCTTTTGTTGTTTGAGCATTGATCTCAGATTCTTCGTATATCAGTTATGAGTACTCGAAAGTGTCCAGTATTGTGGTCAGGTTTGCATGTTAGTGTTTCCATTCCTTCTCCTTTAGGAATGCGTGTTCCATTCAAATAGCGTGCACATGGGAGGTTGTGATTAAAGTTGGTTGTTTAGTAAGTTTCATGTCTAGTTTATTATTTTGTGTTTATGTCTAGGTGTGAAACAGGAAGCGTATAACACGCCTCCGGTGAATTAATGTTGTCCTCGACACTTCATCAAGGGTAAGGGGTTATGTACCTTAGGTAGGGACTATTTTATTATGTTTAGGCCTATTGGCCTACATTTTTGGTCGAATACTCAAATCGAGTAAGGGTCGAGTAATTATTTTAGACTTGGTGTGGTTGTTAATTAATCATTTTAGATGTCATTTTAGGTCTTTGGAATTCCTGTTGTTGTGATGACATTGAAAAACGACCAGGTGTGTGATTTGATCTCATATAAATAGTGAACGGTGTAAAGCCAAAAAAACTCACTATCGACGCCACATGGTCGTGTGCCAGACCATGTGAGCCATACGGGTTGGGTTAATTTAGCTGTGTGGATCACACAGACAATGTGTGACCATCTTCTGTAAATTTTAGTTAGGGTATTGTTTTAAAGTGCGTTTCAAGGTTAGTGATTCTATAGGTTTGATTTGTGATATGTATGATGTCTATTAAAAGAAAATTGTTGTTCTGATATAATTGCATAAATTCTAGAGGTATGTTGCCTTATACAATTTGGTTCTGATATGTAAATTTGTAGGCATCATTGGCATGTTTTTGATTAGTTAAGTGTATACGATTATTGATAAGTTATGTTTTATTCAATTCCCATAGCATGTGACATTATGGCTATTTTGATTAAAGTGATTTGTAATTATTGAAATCTGATATATTTGTTCTATAAAGCATGAAATCGTATGCTTATTGGTTTCTGTTAGAAATACGAATGCATGTTCAACATGCTTACTATTCTACTTCTGTATTTGCATACCATGTCACATTGCATGGGGTTGGGATAAGATGGAAAGGAGGAAGTTTTGACAGTTTAATAATATGCACTATCTAGTGGTTTAACCACACATCTGTTATCGCAACTTGACTACAATATAGTGGTTTGACCACATATATTTGATCTGACAGTTTATTTGCATAATTTTTGGTGGCAAAATCCACAATTATCTTTTGGTGTGTTTTGGATAGACGAGTTATGGGAGCTCTAATTGGTGTGTAGCGGAGTTGCGTAGGAAGTTTTTAAAAAAAAATATGCATTTTATTTTTTTTGAAATTCTGCATTGACATAATCATGCATGCACAATTTTGCTCATTTGAACTTGATGAAATTGTTTACGATATTTATTTTTTGTTTGATATACTATTTTTGCTTCTATTTGAGTTAAGTTACACGTTGAGCTTAATAACTCACACCCCATTCATTCCACCATTCCAGGTAATCGACTGAATTAGGATTAGGCGGTGTCTGGGAACTAAGATTGGTTTCTCGCATAACATGGCTTGAATTATTAATAATTAAGTTTTCTAGACTTTTGATTTTTTGACTAAATTTTTGGATTTAATTTTGGTTTCGGGTTTTTTTTTATTTAGTTAAGGATTTTCCACTGCAAATTTGAAATGAGTTTTATGGAAGTTAATAACGAAAATTTTAGAATATGCTAAGTCGGCAAAGTTATACGTTTTCACTTATCGAAATCACGACTTCCAAATTAAGTGTTTTCCTTAAAATAAATATGTACTACGCATGGCTTCCTAAAATATGTAAGAGTATTCCAAAAATAATATGATCAGATCACACGATTTTTAAATTAAGATTTTAGTTTGGGTTTTTAAACGAAAAACGTAATACCTACAAATCTGGTCATAACGTCTAGGCCGAGTCTAGGGTGTTACATAGGTCGAGCTAGCAAATGGTAAAGTTTAGAAACAAAATTAATCATCAGTGTCTCAACTTTGAGAAGGCAAATTTTGAGGATTGCTAGTATTACCAGACATTATAAATGAAGAAGACATGAAAAATGAAAAATGAGAAATGAAAAATAAAAATAAAGAGAGAAATAATGTAAATGAATAAAAGAATTAAAAATATTTTTTTAAGTTTATTGACTGATTTTTTAATGGATATAACATTTTGGTGTAAAATGGGTAAAGAATAATTTAGGTACCACTTATAACCAAAAAACTAGTTAGGTACCCAAATGGGGAAAAAACACAGTTTAGGTTCCAATATGTGGGTTAAGCCTTTTTTGAAATAAACTTAACAGTTTAGGTTCCAAAAAACTAATGGAGGTACTAATTTGTGAAAAAAAAGTAGTTTAGGTACCACTTGCGATAAAAAAAAGTTTAAATACTAAAATGAAAAAAAATAATTTAAATATGTTGAGCCATATTTTTTGGTACAAAGGTTATAAACTTATTTTTAATTTTATGCATTTTTAATTATTTTCCTTAATTACCAAAGCATAGTGTTAAAATTAACTTGTGCAAAGATAGAGTCCGGTTCTTGAGTGGTTGGTTGTCGGATAATGGATTTGGGCAGTTTGTTAATGACAGTTGGAGTAATTATGCAATGGGAGAAGAGTCCATTAAAAAGTTTATAGAAGCAGCAAAGAAGTGGAATAGAGAAGTCTTTGGTAATATTTTGAAGAGGAAACGTACAATTTTAACTCGACTCAGGTGAATCCAAAGGAGTATGGAGAAATATCGATCAAGGAAACTTATTGACCTTGAAAAAGAACTACAGATTAAGCTAGAAACTGTTCTTGATAATGAAGAACTGCTGTGGAAGCAGAAACCTCGTAGTAATTGCCTGACACTTGGTGACTGTAACACCAAGTATTTTCATTCTCAAGCTAATAATAGGAGATGTGTTAATCAGATTAATGCTCTAAAGTTAAAAGATGGGATGTGGTGCTATGAAGAGGAGAGGTTAAAGTATGAAGCTATGTCTTTTTATCAGAGATTGTACAATGAGGAGAAGGGTAACATGGGCAGATTCCCGATAAGGCGAATGTTCCCTATAGTGGAAGCTGAATTTCTAGCAGCACTTGATCGAAAATTTACTACACAAGAAGTTTATGATTCTTTATTTGGTATGGCACCTCTTCAGGCCCCAAGAATTGATGGTTTGCATGCTCAATTTTATCAATTGCAGTGGAATGTGGTTGGGGAATCTTTAGTTTCACTGATTAGGAGGGTTTTTGAGAATGATATGTTAGAGAGATTTTTTAATAAAACATTTCTTGTACTTATTCCAAAAGTTGTGGGTTCAGGATCTATTATGCAGTTCAGACCTATAAGTTTCTGCATTGTCCCGTATAAAATCATTACTAAAGTCATTGTGAATCGACTTAAACCTTTGATGCCACTTTTGATTGCTAGTAATCAAACTAGCTTTGTTGGAGGACGAAATATTATGGACAACGTTGTCATCGCTTAAGAGGTAATACATTCAATGAGGATTCGTAAAGGGCAGAAGGGATGGATGGCGATTAAAATATATATAGAAAATGCTTACGATCGGTTATGGTGGGATTTTCTTAAGGACACTCTTGAAGATGCTCAGTTGCCTGACAATTTTTTCCGTATTATTATGAAGTGTGTTTCAACTTCCTCTATGCAAATTTTGTGGAATGGAGGGCTAACGGATGAGTTTTATCCTACCAGGGGTGTACGACAAGGAGACCCAATTTTGCCTTATTTATTCGTTTTGGCAATAGAGAAGCTTGGTCATGCGATTAATTTGGCAATTTCAGAAGGGAAGTGGAAGCCTATTAAGTTGGGCAGAAATGGGCCGAGACTCTCTCATTATTTTTTGCTAATGAATTGGTCTTATTTGGAGAAGAAAATGTGGATAATGCTCAGTGTTTTAAGATGATTCTTGAGCAATTTTGTTTTTATTCTGGTCATAAAGTCAATCCTAGTAAGTCGAAAGTTTTTTTTCGGCTAATATAGAGGTACCAGTTTGCAATATGCTTGCGACTGTTTTAGGATTTTAGGTGGAAGTTGATTTGGGCACTTATTTAGGGGTACCACTTTTCCATAAAAGAACTAATAAGAGAACTTTTCAATTTATTGTTGATAAAATACAAAAAAGATTGAATGGCTTTAATGGTAAACTGTTGTCATTTGCGGGAAGAGTAACATTGGCGAAATCGGTGTTGCTAGCTATACCGGCGTATTTTATGTAGTCTGCTATGATTCCAATAGGGGTGTGTAAGAAGATTGAATAGATAGCCAGCCAATTTGTTTAGGTTTAGACAAGTAGTGGAAAGAAAGTGTCTTTGATTAAATGGGACTGTTGTTGTCAAGATCTAATGAAAGGAGGACTTGATTTAAGCAAATTAGTGCCTACTAATATCTCCTATTTGATGAAGCTTGCGTACCAAATTGTGACAAAGTCTAATGAATTGTGGGTAAGAGTTTTGCGTAGAGAGTACAAAATGGTAGAAGTTTGTCCCCACTCGATTAGTAGAAATGCGTGTTCTTATGTATGGCATTCGTTGGCAAAAGTATGGGAACAATTTCGCCAGAGACTATATTGGAGTCTAGGAAATGGTAAATTTGTCAACTTTATAAAGGATGGTTGGACTCCTAGGTTGGGGCCACTACTTGATCATTTGCTTCCTAATACAGAGGTCTTGATACATATGAAATTAGTGGATTTTGTTGATGGTAATGGTTGTTGGAAATGGTCGGACTTGAATAACATGTTATGTACAGAGGTTAAGGAATACATAGCTACTTGTCACCCACCTAATGATGCCTTTGGGGAAGATGTATGTCTCTGGCAAGCCACTGACAATAGTAAGTTCACTGTTAAGTCTGCGTACAATAGTATTGTCAAGAATAAGTCTTTGCATGATCTTAATGGGTGGAAGGAAATATGGGGAAATTTACTACGTCCTAGAATTAAGCATTTTTTATGGCTAGTTAAGCATAGGAAAATTCTCACAAACTGTAAGAGGGTACGGAGACGGATGATTGATGATGCAAGTTGTTTAGTCTGTAAGGATGTTCAAGAAACTACTTACATGTTTTACAAAATTGTCGAGCTGCTGTTGAAGTGTGGAAAAAGATATTATCTATGGAAGATGTTCCTAGTTTCTTTGGGAAGGCGATGAATGAGTGGATGTCTGCTAACCTTAGAGGTGAGTATAGAATGAGAGTTGGAAGGATTGAGACATCAACTATGGTTGGGGTAATGTGCTGGATGTTGTGGAAAAATAGGAACAATTTTGTATTTCAACATGTGAGGAGTAGAGTGGAGGATATTGTAAGAGCTGCTGAATGTTTCACTATTAATCTGTATGATACAAATAAGAACAGGAATGTTGTTGGAAATTTCAGAGGCAGTTCGACTAAATGGCCTCCGTCCAATAGTGGATGGATCAAGATTAATACAGATGGAGCGGCAAATACAAATGGTAGTTGGTCGGCTATTAGGGGTGTTTTGAGAGACTTTGCTAGGAATTGGATTGAAGGTTTTCAAAGGTTTATCGGAAGGGGGTCGACGGTGAATGCTGAGTTGTGGGCGATCCTTCATGGCCTAGAAATGGCACAGAACAGAGGGTATGATAAGGTTATTCTTGAAATAGATTGTATGACGACAGTAGAGATGATTAAGGGCCAGTTCTTCATTGCTTAAAAAAAGCACTTCTGACTCCAAAAGCACTTTTAAAAGAAAAG
>JABEZY010337993.1:0-13993 GCA_013467495.1 Gossypium gossypioides
GAAGCAAACAGAAATCAATAATCTGAAAATTAGGGAAAACAAAAGAAAGAAAAAGAAGAAGAACGTGAAGAAAAATGGGGAAAGAACGTGAAGGAAATTTGAAATTATTTTCCCATTTCTATTGAATTCATTAATTAACTATATAATAAAATAAAATAAATAAATTTAAATTAATACAAAAAGGCACAACATTTAAAAAAAATCTCTTTTTTCTCACATTGTGATTTAAACATAGGACCAAGGCAAACTAACAACACATTCCACCACCAAACCAGCAGGCTTATTTTGACATTAAAACACGAAAATGAACTCAACTGCTCAACCCACTCATGACCCTAACTACAAACCTCAAAACTTCTAACCCTAAATTCTGGGATGTTACATTTTTATTATCGACGAAGTACTTACTCTTGTGACCCCTAACATGTTTCTTGTCTACCCATTCACACTTTGTTTGGTTAGTTTGCAGACATTTTTATACAACATATTTTTCATGCATACCAAGTGATCATTTTGATTCACACAAACAAGAGATATAAGGGCGTACCTCATTATCCGACGAACTCCTTAGTCCACATAATCTCGTTAGTTCATCAATTTATCAAGCAATCATTATGCATTATAACCCAATAATTAATCATTCAAACAAACAATTATAGAAGATCCAAAAATCCAAAGTTAAAAATTTGTAATATTCGTTTACCACCCATCAAAATTTATTCAAAGTCTAAATCAAAGTCTAATCCCTTGAAAATAGTCCCACATTGCCTTCCTTTTTGAGGTTTGAAAACACAACACATACTCAAGGAGGTTTGCCTTGCAATGGATCACTGGAATGCCACACTTCACCAGTTATCTCACGAGCTATTTATTTGGAAGTATATGCAAAGAGTGTGAGCTTATTAAAGCTTAGTGAGTTCTCAACCATACAACATATAAACACACCAATCAGGCTATAAATTAGACGTAATATAACAATTCACATAAAATAAAATACCCATACACATCATATTTATCTATTGATAATTTGTGAATGTGAAACATAATCATAATTTATATGCATTGGATAAACAGATCTCTAAACACTCCAAATGACTAAAAAAGTCCTGTGCTATCTCCAATAAGTGTAGCATGAGTGCTCACACTCTCTAAAAACTCCACGCTATCTACAGTGAATGGAACTATGCTTAACCTTCCTTTATCTCTCCAACGTTATCTTTGGGCTACAATGGCGTAACACATAATAAATGGGCGAGTACTCACAATCCTATGGTATGCCAATTATATCCAATGGTTTTAAGTGTTCACAATGCCAACATATCATTTTTAACACATTCACAGTATAAAATATAATAGGGCTGCAATACAACAAAGCTCGGACAATATAGTTTGTAATATCACAACTCGCAGTTAGCAGAGCTCGTAGTTCTGCAGGGCTCGCAATACACATGGGTTCGCATATATCATGGGTTCGCACATCATATGACTTCGTACATCAAATGGGTTTACACAATATATATAGGGTTCGTATATCATATGGGTTCATACAACATATGACAGAGTTTGCATATAACATGGTATAAGGTTCGCACATCGCATGAGTTCACACATCATAATATAGGGTTCGCACATGATATAACTGGGTTCGCACAATATGCAGCAGGGTTCACAGATCACATAACAAGGTTCGCTTGATATTTAACAGGGTTTGTGAATCACATATCAGGGTTAGCATGATATTATAGCATGGTTTGCATGCCTTACTTGGCTTCCTTTAGCATGCGGAATGATGTTTAAAGTGCAATATCCAAGACACTCACATTTTGGTTCATTACTTACTATCGAGCCTAAATAACCTTCTGCTTGCCTTTCTCCTTGCTTGAGGATGCTCTTTCATGATATGAGGCTTTGCATATCAACACACAATATACTAGTTACTATCATTCTTAGATAGAATAACTCTACTAAAAACATAATAGTTTGCCTCCTACAATAATAAGTCGAGCTCATCTTGCATAAAACCAATCTACTAATTACTTCACTCTAACTCGATTTAATCTCTAATTCCTAGTACCTAACATCATATCTAATGTTCAATTACAAATCTAGACCACTAATTTCACACAATTCCTCAATTCTTGATTTTTCAAAAAATCACGTTAGTTCTCATTTAGGTAAAAAAAATCATTTGATTCATTCAAATTCTTTATAGATTCATTAAATTGGGATTATAAATCTCTTAATTACATCAAAATGACTTTAAAATCATTTTAAAGTAGTCACTTAACACTCTATTACGAGATCTACCATTTTCAAGCAAAAACAAGCTTTAAAACCATGGATCTTATGATTTCTTGATTAAATAAGTAAAACCTCAAACTGAAATAACATATTATCTCTTTAAACCATGAGAAATCAGAATATTATCTTTGATTGGAAGAATTCTACGAGATTTTGATCAATTTGAGAAAAAAAATGAGTTAAGAAATAGTAGAAAATTGAAGGAGAAAGGATGAGTCACTTTTGAAATTAAAGAAGAAAAATGTGTTTGGATGCTTAGAAAATCAAAATAATTGAGAGAATTTTGAAAGAAAAATCCTAATTTTAGATCTAACAAATTTTCCAAATGGGTAAAAATTGTGGAGGAAAGGGACAGTGGGTGGTCTTATATGGCCAACCAATTTTTAAAATTTGGTTTATTTACCCTAAGGCCCCTTCCTATTCTCTCCATTTTCCAAATAAATTCTATTTCAATTAAAACTCTTTATTTTTCACATTTAAACTCTAATTTAAAATTCGTATCAGTTTAATCCCTACTAATTTAAGTTTATTGACCCGATTATTATTACTACTACTATTATTATTTTAACTAACTAATTTTTTGTTTTATTTTAATTTATACAACTCTAATTTTGATATCTATCTTGGGCCCATGACTTAATAACCAGATTTTACTAACTCGATTTTTGGGATGCGACAATTTCATAATTTCATATCGTGACATACTCAATAATTCAACATGTCTTTCAGTATCATTTCTTAATACTTACTTATTTTGGCCCCCATTAACCGACGATAGATATTAGAGCAAATACTCAAATTTATATAATGAGTAAATCCACGACTCTCTAGGAATTGAGATTATCCAAACCAAATGTTAAAATATATGTCCACAACCCTTTGTGAATTGGAACTACCCACGACACTCTTGGAATTGAGCCTACTCACAACCCTCTCAAAATTGGAGTGTAACGACCCAATTTTCAGGGGTAATAAAAAATGTGGTTTTAGAATCTCATTTTCATAAACTGAGTCTGTATATATAAAATAGGAATATTTACGAATTTAATAGAAAAATATAATAAAAAATGGTCAAGTAATTTAGCCAATAAAATAGTTAACTAAATCTTAGGGATTAAATTGTAAAATCCCAATTGCTATTAAGTCTTAATCTAGAAAAAACTTGAGGACCTATATTGCAATTATCCCAAAGACCAAAATGGTTATTTAACCAATTTCCATCATGACTTGTGAATTATGATGTAGATTTCCACTTTATTTAGCTAATGGTTAATTAAGTATAATAAAATATTAACTTAACTAATTACAAAAGTTTAATTAATAATAAACCATGTATAAAAGGAAGATAATGGGAAGAAAGATGAGAATGATAATCTTCTTCCACTTTTCAAAGAAGAAAAAAGGAGAGGAGAAAGCTTCAAGTATTCACCCATTCGACCATACCAAAATTCTTAGGTAATTACGTTATTTTTCAACAAATTTTTATAGATTTGTGATCATGGGAGCTTTATTTAGCTACACCATGAATCTATTTAATCAAAATTTGAATTTTTAGCAAGTTTCCTTTGTTGATAAGTTGGTGAAATAAGCTTAGAATTGATAGATATTGAGCTTAAATCATGAAAAGGATTAAATTGTAAAGTTAGTTAAGCTTGTTTTTTAGCTTTGTAACATTAAGGACCAAATTGAATAAATATAAATCATGTCATAAAATTATGCTAGGAATATAAAGTATAGGGTCACTAATGAAAGAATGTGAAATCAGATTTTGATTTGAAGCTAGGAATTAAAAAATATTCTTATCCTGAGTTTAGGCACTAAATTGAATAAAATGCAAAATATGTGTATAATAAAAAGGGGATTAATTTGAATCATGGATCTCATGACATTGCTGTTGTGAGCCATTGAATGACTATTGTATGTTAGTATATGCTATTGATTGGTATAAATATATATGTATAAAACTAGAATTGGATAAAAGTGGAGTTTTTAGATGACCTGCTGTTAAATGTAGTAGTTAATTCGGGTCAATTCCGCACTTAAGGAGCTTGTTTTCTAGGGAATTCAATATTTATTATTACGTATTTGGTAGTTAGTACCTAGGATTAAAAGTTAATTAAAATAAGTGTTTTTAACACATTTTTTAGTGTTGATGACCTATTAGGCTGACATGGCCTTAGGTAGGATTAATTTGTGTATTTAAGTGTGTATAAGGCCTAATTTTAGGTCCAATTGATGTAGGAACTTAGGGCGAGTGATGAACAAGTTTCTCGAGCGGTGAAAGCATGACAAAAACTTCCAAAGCCACAAAATGCCCTGCATGGTGCGACACGCAAGGTTTGTGTTGCAACATGCAATGCCTATGTTGAGCAACAATAGCCTTGTGTTGAGCCATAGCTTGAACGTGGGCTATAAGCAAGGATAATGTCGACAACCATATTTTGGCATATTCTCAGAGATTTTATTTCTTACTTGCACCCAAAGTATATTGAGCATATCGAGCATAAAGTGCACATCTTTAAGCCTATAAATAAGAGGTTTCTATACACAAATAAGTGCATATTTGACCCAAATTTCGAATGTCACATTAGCCACCGAAGTGACTCTCCATTAAAACACCACAAAACACACCATTCGACCAATCACACCAAACAATTGCAACATACTTCATATTAAAAAGAAAATACTATTACATGCTTTTCTATTCAAATCATAAAAAGAAATATTTAAAAATCAATTCTTGACACCTCTGAACCCCAACCTCGCGGTGAACTCACTTGAAAACCCTAACAACTTGCACAATGCCTGGCAAACTCCTAGCTCGCGTGCTACCCTACGAACACTAGTTCGCATATTACTCTGCGAACTCTTTATTGGTGAACCCCTATTTTCTGGTGAAATCAGAAACAAATCCCCCCTCGCATCTATAGATTGTTTTGTGAATGGTGCACTCACGAACTCTCAAGATGATGAAGGTGTCTGCTCAAACAGATATGAAATCAAATATTTGAGATGAGAAATTCAACTAAGAAGATTCCAAGGTATTCTGTATTAAAGCTCACTAAGTTTGTGTATCGTACAAGTGTTATGTTTATGTTTCAAGTATTGTCAAAAAGTGAGTTCGTCAAGAGAGACCAAGGCAAGAATGCACCAAAGAAGCGATGATCCGGGTTATTATGCATACAGTGGGCTATTTGTAAAAGTGGTGTATAGTAGGATTAGATCTTATTATGTCTGTTTTCAGTAAATTTATGTGTTGTATAAAGTTGTGACAAGTCTGATGTATTATTTTAGTTTTTTTAAATACTTTTCTTTGGTTCTATAATAATAGATTGTAGATATACTAATAAGAAATATGTTTTAAGTCAAGATTATACATTAACTGTTTTGAAATTTTTGCTATGTATTATATGACACCTAAGATCCAGACCCGATGAATCGGGTCAGGTTAAGAGTGTTACAAGTTGGTATCGGAGCTGAATTTAGCCGATCCTCTGGCAGCTAAGTGAGCTAGCCCTATATGCATGGTACGCTGGACTTGGCTTAGTGTCTTAGTGAAAAGGATACTTTGTTATTGATAATATAGTGATAAAACAGACAATGAAGAAACAAAATGATGGTTTCACTAATAAAAAAATAGAAAAATGTTACCAAAAAGATGAAAATAGAAAGTACAAGGTAAAACAAAATGAAAATTTTATTTTCCTCTTTCAGTGGGCTGGTTAATAGGCTCAGTAGGGATCTCTTTTGTTTTAGGATAATCTTTAGGGTTTTGCTTCACATCTATTGAGTCCTATTCATTGTCTTCAACCTCTGGCATCGTAGGAATGAAAAAGTCAGCTGATTGTTTCCATTCTCTTTGAAAAGTTTCCCAACCTTTGTCCTCAGGATGGTAGACATTAAAGTTTAACAACTCAGTAGAGATATCCCCAAGACAATTAAAGTCTACTCGACTAAGATCAAAAGGACTTGCAGCCACTTGGGTGTGTAGAATTAGGTTGGACCTTCATTTTGGCAGAGCTTCATTAAGGTTCTTTTTAGTGTCCTCCAGATATTTTCTGAAAGCTTCTTGGCCAGATTGGCATAGACCTTCCAGCTCTGCTTTATGGTGTAATTCTTGGGCTTTGAGGTTTTCCTCCCATATGGATTCTCTATCTTTTAGCAGATTGATCTCCTCTTCTAACTAATTACAGTTAGTCTGTGTATACTTATATTTTCCCTTTAAAGCCATCACACGAGCGTCAAGTCTTCTAATTAATCTGATAGATTCTTGATGATCTCAGTGTAGTTCAACCATAGAGTTTTCGCCAATTTTCACAGCCTTTTCCAAATTTGCTACTTTAGCATTATATTGATCACTAGCATCTTGGAGGTACCAACTCCAAAGACCATGCGCTACAGATAAGGCTTGTGAAGCCTTTGCAAAGAGGGAATGAGGAGATAAATCAATATTTGAGGAAATATAAGAAGTAAGAGCCTCATTTAACTACTGTGGCACTGAAATATTTTGTTGTTGAAAAATGGCCTCATTTAACTACTGTGGCACTGAAATATTTTGTTGTTGAAAAATGGAACTTAGTAAGGCAAAAGGAAGTCCTGGCTTCAATAGGTCACGCTAGAGGAAAAATCCTTCTGTTTCACTAGAAGAAGCATCTTGTGTGGTAACATATAAGATGGAACCATTGGTTGAGTTGAAGATCTTGTTTCTGTGGGAATCTTTGTTTGAGGAGGATTAATGGTATGATTGGGGAGTCTGTTACATAGGTGGGCTCCATTGGCGATATTGAAATTGTAGGTAAGACGGGCATTGTTGAAGAGTGAGTGACTAATGTGGTAGGCTCTTTTATGAGTCTAATCTGTGCCAAGGGAGGATATTCACTACTTTTGATCTCTTGAGTACCTTCCTCCAATTTGGGCCCCTTCTTAGTTTTCTTTGCTGCTATGTTCTTGGCTGGAGCAACGGTAGCCTTCTCCTTTGCTCGAGCCTCATTGAGAATGGCTATAATGTCCATGTTTTGACCTAAGATAGGCACAATATGAGAATGCGAGGAAGACCCTGCAGCATCAACATGAGAATTAGCCCGATTTGAAGTGGATGTAGAAGTTGTACCACGATTACTTAAAATATTTCAATCGCATGGGCAAAGACCATAAGTGTTGTAAAATAAGAAGGGAGATTCCCTTATTCGCACCACTAATCCGTGTGTCAGTTCACCATCTGTGTTATAAGGCCAAACTAGAGAAGCAGAAGGTACGTTGAGATCGTCCAACCAATTTATAGAATCATTTGGTCAATGATTGTTTAGGCTTAAATCTTATAGGCAATACTGAAAGACATTTCTAACTGAGATGTTGGTATTGCTTCAAGGCAACTTGAGAATCATTTGGCTCTTAAGTATCGTTGCATTTCGTCTTGGGTAGTGTTATAGTCGTACATCAAAGCCACTGCACTTGGTGGGGTGTCTTCAAGACTTTGGGTTTCGAATTTGGTAAGAACTCTAGGAATGTTGTCTTGTTTACTCTAGACTCGGCCCTTCCCTCTAGTTTTAGTTGTAACCATTTTGTGTGAATGAAATAGAAAGAAAAGAAGAGCGAAGCTTACGTTTAAGCAAGATGAGAAATAAAGATGAAGAGAGTAGAAAGTTTAAGTAGAAAATAATTAGGGTTTTGACTGATTCAACAAACATTTTGAAATGAGTGTTAAGTTTCAGTTTTATAAAAAATTAAACATGTGCAAGATGTTTAATTCGTGGTAACTATTCAAGTCCTCTAATATAAATCCGACATCTGTCAACGGGTAAGTTACGTAATGTTTAAAATTTTGAGAGTGACAGCCAAATTCTAAATTCGCCAATCGAAGTAGATTGATGGCATTCATCCTTGGAAGGAATTTCTAAAATGCACGTCTTTGAAAAGAAGTTGCTATGAGTAAGAGGGATAGTTCGCCAACTAAAGGTATATGCTTGGCGCGAACATTTAGCTTTCAGTTGTTGTAATGAAATTCTTACAAGTAAGAAAAATTTCAAGGACGAAATTTTGTTAAGGGGAGGAGATTTTTCATGCCCTAAGTCTAGCAGATCTGAGATTTAGGCGTGTTGTAGTGAAATTATCTTTTGGCGAAATGTAATTCGCCCAGTTACTTCTTTTGACGAATAAGAGTGGGCATATAATTACAATTGTGTAAGTAAGTGAAGATTCTATTTCAGGTTATTCGATTATTTAAAGAAAAAGATTTTGTTAAGCAAAAAGGCAATTATGGTATGAGTTACCGTCAAATGTATAGTATGCCTTGTTTGTTTGAGTACTATGCTACTTGGATTGTAAAGTGACCTGGTTAGGAGCCAACTGGATTAACTGGTCTAATATCCATTATGCAAGATTCTCATTTATGTTTCTATCAGAATATGTAGGTCATTAAGAAGGACAAATTCTAAATTAAGTGACACTTGTTAAGTTCCAATAAGCGGGCTTGAGATATATATATGTGAGACAAGGGTTCTGGAGAAGTTTCTTCTTCCTTCAATATTGCTTTTTGATTCTTTTTCGTAACTTTAAATAGTATCTCTTCCTCATTAAGCTGAAAGCTTAGGTTCTTAAGTTAATCAATAGATGTTCCACCTCTTGGTAAGTTTGATAACTTTACATGTTAAGCTTTTGAAAGAATAAGACTGATAAGAAGTATATGACCAGTAAATTATGAACACAAGGCTTTGCATGTGGGTTATTTATAATTGGGATGTTAGCAAATTGTTTGTAAATGGGTTTTAATGGCGAGTCTATGTTCTTTAAGTAGTTGTTGCTACTAGGTCGAGATGGATGTTCGGGTCTAGAGCTTTCAGCTACAGGTCAGGTGAGTCTCTATCCTGACTCTTGCATGTGAAGTGTTCAAGTAGAAGTATATATAAATGATGATGACATCTCTAATAATTGATAAATGTATTAAGCATAGTAATGAAACCTGAGTATCTGGTATTCGTCATATCTGAATAGTATCATGTCTCACTCTAGAATCTTATGGACTCTGAGTTGTTTGTCATCTTGGGTAACTTTGTGTTTTGAAACAAAGATGTGTGAAATTATTCTAAATGATATGGATATTTCATTACTAGTATAAGCCTTTATTGGGTTTGAACTAGAATATGATTTGATTGGTAAACTAATGATATTCAACTATTAGCGGGAATTTGCCAAATGTCTAAGTATCCGCCAATAAACAGTGTCTGCGAACAATTGTTTTGGAATAAGTGTTTGTGTAAAGAGATGGTCTGTATGAAGTGGGCTTTGAAGAGATTGTTTCAAAAAGTACTTTTGCTGTTCTAAAAGAAAGAAGATACTAATATATTATCTAGAAAAATCTGAAGTTAGCCTGGCAGTTCATTGAGAATTAGTACGATAAGTATATTATTTGGCTTGTAGTTGCAAGCCCGAGATGCTGAAGGTGTCTGCCCAAACAGAGATGAAATCAAATCTTTGAGATGAGAAATTCAACTAAGAATATTACAAGTTATTCTTTATTAAAGCTTACTAAGTTTGTGTAACGTACAAGCATTATCTTTATGTTTCATGTATTGACGAAAAGTGAGTTCGCCAAGAGAGACCAAGCCAGGAATGCCCCAGAGAAGCAGTGATCTGGGTTATTATGCATACAGTGGGCTATTTGGAAAAGTGGCGTATAGTAGGATTATGCCTTATCGTGTCTGTTTTTAGTAAATTTATGTGTTGTATAAAGTTGTCACAAGTCTGATGTATTAGTTTAGTTTTTTTAAATACTTTTCTTTGTTTCTTTAATAATGAGACTGTAGGTAAATTAATAAGAATTATGTTTTAGGTCAAGATTATACGTTAACTATTTTGAAAATTTTGCTATGTATTATGTGTAGTAACACCAGAGACCCAGACATGGTGAATCGGGTCGGGTTGAGGGCGTTACAAGCATTCTATTGATCAATCAATCAAACCGTCCATCTATTAAACAAAATTTTTAGTTTCTTTTCTTTTCTTTTATGTGTGTTTAGTCGAAACTTTTCTATTCCGATGTGAAGACAATAACGAGCGAAGATTGCTCTGGATCTGTGCTTCAATATACATATTCATGAGCATTCTCTCTACTCTTTTATTTTATTCTTTTATTTATATTTCGTTAGTTTGATCAACTAATGTTTATATGAATATTAGAAGTAACCTTGTGCTTTATTCATATCTTGCATGATTCAATTATTGAACTAATTAATTAACCAAGTTGATTAATTAACAAAAGAATAAGGGTTCATAATAGGATTAATTGGTATAGATTAGGCGTTCCTAAACCCTAGGATTGAAAATCCTAGGAAGTTATCATAGGGGAGAGGAGATCGGGAGATAAGTCAAACTGAGTAAATCGTAGTTTATCTCAATGGAGAAAGTGAGGTCGGGAGATAAGCGAGTATCCACCAATTAATTAATTAGTAAAGGTCGGAAGGTAACACTAGTTAATTAATAGCTAATTTATATTAAAACCCAAAATTTGAAATTAGTTAATATTTTGTTTATTAATTAGGGATTTAATCGATTATAGGCTAGAGGCTCGCATTGTTAACACTAGGAATAAGAAAGTCCATTAGGTAATTTAAGTTTAATAATTCACTTAATTTAATAAATCTATTAATTTGGACTAACACTATTAATTCGTGACTCGATTAGATTAGTAATTATTTTCTATAATTAATTTAATATTAATTTCTCCAATCTGCAATACTTTGGGCACGATCCTCGGAATACTTACCAATGTTTCATTGTGAACTTTACTATATTACAATGTGACTCGTACGCTTGCAGACACCGCTGATTTAATTAATATATTTTTAGTGTGATATTTATACTATAAACGATAACACGTTTATAGGCGGTCAAGTTGTCGGCACTATTGTCGAGGATTGCAGCAGTGGAATTTTTATTAGATTGATTCCCGTAAAATAAGATTAATCGATAGATGAATGAGCTAGATAATGTTCTGACTTTTATTTAATTTAATTTATTTTTTAGTGAGCAAAAAAATTATTATGAATATTATTATTTTTACTTACCTTGTTGATTATTAGATATAATCATGAATATTGAGTTTTATAGGTCAATGTATGAGTTATCCAAATCGAGTTGGTTGTATAGAGATTCGACAAACCAATGGAATTGATATTACAAAGACAAGTAGTCTGAGTGTTCAGACGAATTCCCACCTAATTCGAATGAGTCTACATCCGAGAGAGGTGGAGACCCAACAAATCAATGGAGTTATGATAGAGAATGTGACATGCCCGAATACTCAGTTCAGTAAGAATTGGATTTAAGAATGGACAATGAAGTATATGGGCACTTGCTTGAGACATATCAGAGCAAACAAAGGCCAAGTCGAACACAAGAAGTCTCAATAAATCAACGGAGTTATGATCGCAAGATTGAAGACTATGATTATTCATCTGAACTCTCTTATGAGTAGGTTTATATAAGTCCTTTCTCTGTGATCTTGAATTTGAAAAAAATTCAAAAATGGATGGACGAGTTAGAGGAATGACGCCGAAAGCAAACAGAAGTAGAGATTCTATTTGAGGAGATACCTGAGCAACAATTAGGAACATCCGAATATCTAACCAAGACTCCTCATGATTTGTATGACTATATGTCCGATCAAGAAAACTATGAGCGAGAATTCCAAGTTAAATCAAAGAGAATCCAACAACAGTTGGATCAATTAGAGGAATTCTTCCAGTAAAGATCCGAAACAAATACTCCATTGGAAGAGGTCATACATGATGTATCCAATTTCGATCTGAAGGACCAATGTATATCGATTACCATTCGGAATTAAAATGTGAAAGTCAAAAAGAGTTTGGATTTGAAGACATGAACAAATTGAATACAACCAAAGATGTTTCCGATCCAATTAACATAGATGTAGATGTAGAAGTAGAGGTAGAGGTAGAGGCAGAGGTAGAATTAACAAATAACTTTGAGCTACAATCGATTTGACGAGCCGATACATTTTCTGGCCATAACCAAGGAAATACCAACTGAAGAAACCAATGAGTACGTCTTTTTCTCGTTCGATGATGAAGGAAAAACTCAGGCGACCAAAGCTTCTCGCGACATGGAGGGGAGGAAGCTTGAGAAAATAATACCCTGAAAGATAATTTGGGGTTGGCTCGGATTTGGCACCTGGTGGTTCATGATGTGGATGTTGCGCTGGTCAAAGATAAGGCTAAATCATTGGTATCGATCGAAGGTTCTGGTTTAGATTTAACGATAATAGAATAAAAAAGGAACAAAGTGTCGAGGACTATTTGGAAGTCCTTCTTTGAGGGCGATACGAATTGTCCCGACTTTGTAAAAGGACTTCACTTTTAAATTTTGTTTGATTTTTAATTTTAGTTTTTTTTATTTTACTGTTAGTTAGTGTTTAGGATTTAAAATTTTAATTGCATATTAGAATTAGGAGCAAACATGTTTTTGGACACAATGGGACAAGGAGAAGCTTAGCGAGGACAAAAAGGATGACCGGAGGACTTCGACACATCCCAAAGGGCTAGGAACAACGTCGTGTCGTGTCATAGTTTGAAGCCAAATTGGAGGATATAAACACCCTCCTCTAATCATCGCAGCTCTCCCTAAAGATCTAGCTTTGAATTTTTGCATCCCCTACCTCCAATTTTCATAAGTAAGTTCTCTTCCTCTATTTTCTTCATAGTTTTCTAGTTCTCATATTCTATTTCAGATTATCTTCCACATCGACTGAAGAACAAATTTTGTCAGCAACTACCTCAGGTTTTGTGTTCTAACTTTGTTTTCATCAATTTAATTATTCGGGTTTGTTGTTATTTTGCTTTAATTAAAAATAATAATATGGCACCACGGAAACAAATTATTGGATGGAGGGGCACTCGCCACGCCAATACTGAGGTGCCCCTCAAATTCAACACAACTATTATGTTTCCAATGGCCAAGATGTGGAAGTAATTCATTTGCAGTCGCTTTGCACCGACACAAAACGCTCGTGAGTTACCCCCTATTGAGCAGTTATGCTTTATTTTATTTTACAGAGAGATGAGATCTGTATTAGCCATTGGATTTATGAGGAAATGCTAGAGTGCATAGAGAGTCGAAAGCAAAGTATGTACTGCCCGCATTTTATCATCGCTTTATGCCATTGAGCCAATGTTCCTGTGTCTCAAATCGAGCCATTCACGAGACGTTTGAGGAGCGTGATTGTGGAAAACCTTTACGGCCAGTTTGTTGAGCTCCAACGAAAACAAAATCGAGAGAAGGAGTAAAGAACTAAACATAGGAACGATCCTCAAGGTCCAACAAAGAGAAAGAGTGAAGCTCACACGTCAAAGATGACAGGACTTACGGACATGCCCATCTCGGAGTGGCAGACACAATGGATGCAAGATATGGGTGACATTCTGATTCACATTGCAGAAAAAAAATGGATGGCCAACACCTACACCACTCCTGGACATGTTCGAGTAATTCCTACCGTCAGGTGAGAAGGGCGCCAACGAGGAAGAAGAAGATGATGATGATGAGGAGGAGGAGATGGAGGAGGAAGAGGTGATATCGATCGTGCCACTGGATTATGAGCGAGTATTTCGACCAGACCACTCATCGACGAAAGGCGTGGTTATTTGTGACTCGAGCCATTACAACTTATCCTAGACTT
>JABEZY010020536.1:0-11558 GCA_013467495.1 Gossypium gossypioides
AAATTAAAATTAAAATAACAAAAAGAATATCAAAATAAAAATATCTTTAATTAACTAACATAATCCCACACCAACTTGATATTCTGATAACTTATCAAATTTTCCTCACACACAAAGTTCAATTAGACCACAACCACTACATGGTCGGTTCAAATGAGAATAGAAAAAATATTTTCAATTCGCTCATGCTGGGACTTGAACACAAGACCAGAGCATAAGCTAACACATTACCATTAAACCAACAAGCTCATTATGATACAAGTCGAATGAGAATAATATTTAAGCCCAACGAACAGAAATAAGGCTAAGAGTAAAAATAATTAAATTTTCCAAAAAGCGATATTCGAACCCAAAACCCCAAACACACAATCAAGGCCACTAACCACTAAAGCAGATACTTAAGTAATGGAAAAAATTAACAAAACAGGAATTCATAGTTTTGGGACATTACAACTCTACCCCCTAAAAGAAATTTCGGCCTCGAAATTTACCTGATTCAAACAGATGCAGATATTGCTATCGAATCGAATCCTTAAGTTCCCAAGTGGCTTCCTCAGTGCCATGATTCTGCCACAGAACCTTAACCAAAGGAATAGACTTCCTTCTCAAGACTTTAACTTCTCGATCCAAAATCTGAATCGACTCCTCTTCAAAGGTCAAATTAGGTCTTACCTCTATCTCTTCAAAAGATACGATATGAGATGGGTCAAACCGATATCGTCTCAACATAAAGACGTGGAACACATCATGAATACGATCCAATGAACTTAGAGCTCAACTTGTCATTACGACCCAATGAACTTAGACGTGGAACACGTTCTAGAACCTGATACGACCCAATGAATTAGAGCTCAACTTATCATTACGACCGAACCGTAGAACTTTCTTCCATGAAGATACCTTCAAAAAGATATAATCACCCACAGAATACTCGATATCTCTTCTCTTCAAATCTGAATATGACTACTATTTACCAAAAGCCACCTTATGACGATCCTGAATCAATCTAACCTTATCTTTGGTCTCAAAAACCAACTCAGGACCCAAAACTCATTGCTCACCCAACTCAGTCCAACACAACGGAGTACGACACTTACAACCATACAGAGCCTCGTAAGATGCCATTTCAATACTAGACTGGAAATTGTTATTATATTCGAACTTAGCTAATGGAAGAAACTCCTCCCAACTACCTCAGAAGTTGATCACACAACTCTGTAACATGTCCTCTAGTATTTGAATCACCCGTTCAGATTGTCCATCTGTCTGAGAATGGAATCCAGCACTGAAGTCTAATCTAGAACCTAGAGCCTCATGAAACTTACTCCAAAATCGAGAAGTGAAGGGAGGATCCCTATCAAAAATAATTGAGACCGGAATGCCATGAAGTCTAACGATCTCAGAAACATATAACTTAGCCAGTTTTTGAAGAAAGTAGTTTGTCCTGATAGGAATAAAATGGACAGACTTGATCCAACGATCCACGATTACCCAAATAGAATCCTTTTTAGTGGGTGTTAAGGGCAACCTACTAATGAAGTCCATATGCATCCGTTCTAATTTCCAAAGGGGAATCTTAATGGGTTGAAGTAAACCCGAAGGTAGTTGGTGCTCAGCCTTAACTTCTTGGTAAGTCAGACATTGAGAGACGAAATCTGTTACCTCCTGTTTCAAACTAGACCACCAGTACAACTCTCAAAGATCCCGATACATCTTATTCCTGTTAGGATGCATAACATAATGGCTACTATGCACTTCTTGTAGAATAGATTGCCTCAAATTAGAATCATTAGGCACATGAGCCCGACCTCGAAAACACAAAACCCCATCATATCATAATTCAACCTAAAGTCAAAAGTACTACCATCCTCAGCCTGATGGAATCACAAAACCAAATGATCATTCCCCAACTGTTTAACCTGAATCTAATCAACCTAAGTTGGCTTAACTTGCAACTCGACTAATAGACTTCCATCATCAAACAGACTTAAGCGAGCAAACATCTCCCTCAAATCAAACATTGCTCTACGACTAAGAGCATCAACCACCAAATTGGTCTTACCGGGATGATACCTAATAGTGCAGTCGTAGTCCTTAAGTAACTCAATCCATCTACGTTGTCTAAGGTTCAACTCCTTTTGAGTAAGGAGATACTTGAGGCTCTTCTGATCGGTGTAAATAATACACCTTTCACCATACAGATAATGCCTCTAGATTTTAAGACGAAGACAACTACAGCTAACTCAAGATCATGCATGGGATATTTGCCTTCGCGTGACTTAAGTTGTTAGGATGCATAAGCCATTACCTTGCCATTTTGCATCAGAACACAACTCAAACCAACATGTGATGCATCACTACAAACCATGAACTACTTGTCAAATTCAAGCTGTATCAAAATAAGAGCCTGAGTTAAAACAGATTTGAGCTTTGTAAAGCTTGATTGCTGCTCATCAATCTAGATAAATGCTACGTTCTTAGGCAAAAAATTAGTCAGGGGAGCTGCGATAATCGAGAACTCCTCGACAAACCTCCGATAATAACCCGCTAACCCAGAAAAGCTACGGATCTCAAACACATTTCTAAGTGTTTCCACTCAAGCACAACCTCAATTTTCTTAAGATCAACTTGGATCCCTTCGGTAAAAATGACATGACCCAGAAAATTTACCTCCCTTGACCAAAATTCGCAATTGCTCAATTTAGTGTAGAGCTTCTTCTCACGAAGTATCTACAGAACTACTCTAAGGTGTTCATCATGATCATCCTCAATCTTAGAGTATACTAGAATGTCATCGACGAAGACTACGACGAACTAATCCAAATACGGTCAAAAAACTCAGTTCATAAGGTCCAAGAATGCAGCTAAAGCATTTGTTAACCCAAAAGGCATGACTAAGAACTCGTAGTGCCCGTAACGAGTCCTAAAAGAAGTCTTATGAACATCGACCTCCTTAACCTTAAGCTGCTGGTAACCAGAACATATATCTATATTGGAGAACTCGGAGACCCTACAAAATTGATCGAAAAAGTTGTCAATTTATTCAGTTGATAGTAGTCCACACACATCCTCATTGTACCATCCTTTTTCTTTACAAACAGAATAGGTGCTCCCTGCGAGGACACTCTAGGCCGAATGAACCCTCGATCGAGAAGTTCCTGAAGCTAAGCCTTTAATTCCATAGGCTTCTTTGGTGCCATGTGGTAGGGAGCAATGGACATTAGAGCTGTACCCGGTAGAACCTCAATACCAAATTCAACTTCCCTATCCGGAGGCAACCCCAATAACTCCTAAGGAAAAACATCCTAAAATTCCTTAACCGTATGAATATCCTCAACAGAAGAACACATAAAAGTCAAATCACACACATAGGCTAGAAGTGCCTCACATCCTTTCCGAACTAACTTTTCGGCCATAAGAGTAGAGATCTCATTAGAGAGGTAATCTCGACACTCGCCAATCGTAACTACTTCCACACCATCCTCAGATTTAAGAACCACCCTTTTGTAGCACAGTCTAAGCTAACTCAATGCTCCACAAGCCAATCCATACCTAGAATTAAATCAAATTCCCTGAATGGTAATTCCATTAAATTAGCCGGAAACATGACCCCTTGTATCTTCAGCGGTACTCTCCTATAGACCTTATTAACTTGTACTAACTAACCCAATGGACTGATTATAATAACCTCACTAGAAGTGCTCTCAACAAAAATACCTAAGTTTACAGAAACAGAACTAGCTATATAGGAATGTGGTGATCCTATATTTATCAATGCAAAATACGGTATAGAATCAATGAAAAATGTACTAGCGATAACATCTGCGGTGTCTCTATCCTCGCGATGTCTAGCCTCATATACCAGTGCAGGCTATCTAGCCTCAATTTGATTAGCACCTCTGCCCAGTGTGCTCTTTGCCCTCAACCCATACCATTACTACCCCTAGTCGGTCCACATCCCCTAGGTGGTTGCTATACTGCCCTCTACGGCTGAACCCAACATGGAGCTGAAGCTTGCACCTGATCAGAGCGTTGTGGACAATCCCTGATACGATGCTCTAAAGTCTCACATCTCAAGCAAGCTTCTAACCTCCTTCAACACTCGCCCAGATAGCGCCTACCACAATCTCCACATGTCTGAACCACAATAGGAGAAACAAAGTCCTCAACCCTCCAGGGCCCATCAAATTTGGCTCGTTTCTTAGGCCTCTGAATAGAACTAGAGGGCCCTAAATCCCTCTTATTTTTACCCCTCTCACGGTCCCTATTTTCGCGCTCAGGGCGCTTAACCTCCTCAGCACTTCCTATCTTGTCCACCAAGGCGACAAAAACTCGCTCCCTCTGCAGAGATATCAAAACCTTGAGGTCATACCTTAACCCTTTCTCGAAGCAGATACACTTATCATAGTCTACCGACACCAACCTACAAGCATATCTGCTAAGTTTTAGAAATTTTGCCTAATACTCAGCCATGGTCTTATCTCCCTTAGTAAGGCTCATAAACTCACATATACGAGCATCACATAACTTGCCCCCACATATTTACTCTAGAACGCGTTCTTAAAATAATCTCATGTAATCTGATCAGGCTGAGTACCCTCCTCAACTGTCAACCACCGTTGGTATGCCTCATCGTGAAACAAAGATACTGCACCCTTCAATTTTTGCTCAAGGGTGCAGCCAATATCGTTCATGATCCTTTCTATGGCCTCCAGCCAATATTCGGCCACGGTCAGGGTAACTCCAGTTACGCCTCTAAACAATTTTGTTCTGTTGGACCGGAGTCGTTTAGTTACCGACCCATGGCTCCTAGATCTAGAATGGGGTCCAGCGACCCTCTCTAAAACCCTTAACATGGCTTAAGACAATGCGTCATCCCTAACCGTCTAATTTTGAGGCCCATTATCAGTAGTAGGTATACCCGACATTTCACTTGTATCCAAATTGGGCATACTGCCCATCGAGGACGATTTAGCCCGAGCCCTTCGTCGGCACCCATTGCACCAACGGATACCGCATCCATGAGTTTCACGTGCACTCATAATTTGTTTATATACATTACAAAGTTTTATGTATCAGTTCTGATGTTTATTAACATATATTTTATGCTCAGAAAATTATCAGAAAAAGTTACAGGGTTTTGTTATAGTCTAACAATTTCAGAGTAGTTCTAATTGTTTCAAAGTTTCCTAAACTAAAAGTTCAACTAAGTTAGAATTACTTATAGTTTTGGCGTCGAAAACTCGATATTTCATAGACTTATTTTTTAGATTAAAGTCGAAATGGGTTTTGTTCGGAAAATAATTTTCACAAAATTTTGAACTCAAAATTTCACAGCCCGAATTTTGCAACCTGGCTCTGATATCACCAAATGTAACACCCCAACCCCAGCCTTAACGTTATGACCAAATCTGGAGATGTTACCATAAATTCGATTGAAAATCCAGGATTTGTTTATTTTGAAAATATGTCGTATGCTCCTATTACCCAAAAATCCGGTTATTTGAGAACATATCTTACTTAGATGTTTTATAGTAAATGTTGCTTGTTTTCATTTTCTAAAACGTATAGTTTTGCAGTGAAAATCCATTGTTTTGATGAAAAATGAACATTGTCAATAAAATGTTTTAAACTGATCATGCAAAAATCGAAAATAAAGTTCAAAACCAAAACAGTCTAAAATGTTCAAAACATTCCAAAATTTACAAAACTTTCAAACCTAAATTTAAATAAATTAAATTTACGAAAATATTGTTATGACCAAGCTCCCTTCGTACCAACCTGCCCAAGCCTAAGGGTTACCTAAAAGTGATAGATAAACAGAAAGTGAATTTTGAAACTCAGTGTACAACATATTGTACAGAAATCAAACAAATGTATTTATAAGTATACAAATCAGAATTTATCAAAGCATAACAGATACAGATACAAACAATCCTACCCCCATCCGCTACACACAATCTCCGACCATCCCAACGCACCACATAGGGTATTATATACCCATCCAACCGTACACACTGCTTAGTGTCGATATGACACTTTTCAGAAAACTTGCAGCTGAGCTGCTAGTGTATTAGGCGATTCATCGCTCTTTACAGAAACATATATATATGTGGTTGAGCCACCAAATACGGCAGGTTATTACACTGCCCACACTTCCTCCATATTATCAAATCCCATCCCAGATATAAATGCAGTACTAACAGATATCATATATATTTACTATGTACAAGCTTACAATGACAGATACTGAACATATATAACATTTTTCAGAATAAATATGGCATAATATAGGTTTTATCCATCTCATATTACTTCAAACAGGCATATTTATATCCAATTTACACTACCAGATGATCATAATTCATGTTTTAAAGCTTATTTAATAGCATACTGACCCCACAAAAGGCCTGCAATAGATCCAAACGATGTTTACGGCCCTACAAATAATCTCATAAATTTTGGGCCCACACGCCTGTGTGGCCCACACGGCCTAAATAACCAGACCGTATGTCTCACACTCTCCAGGACACGGCCAGTCCACCACAAAATTTAATTTTTCAGAGGATCAATGGTCTCATCAATATCACCTAGAAGGCCTCAAGCGATTAATACGAAATAATGCATCACACATACACCCCATCATGAAGAATAGCAAGGACTCGAACACAAGACCAAAACATGAGCTAACACCTTACCACTGAACCAGCAAGCTCATTCTAATATAGGTTGAACAAAAATAATTTTTAAGCCTAACAAACAGAAATAAAGCTAGGAGTAAAAATAAATGAAATTTCCAAAAAGCAAGATTTGAACCTAAGACCCCCAAACACACAATCAAGGCCCTTAACCACTAAAGCAAATACTTAATTAATGGAAAAAATTAACAAAACAAAATTTCATATTTTTGGAACTTTACCGGAACTTGTGGTGTGTAGCGGATGGTAAGGTAAGACTTGCATTGTTGGATAAAGTGTGTCATGAATATGAAATTTGAGAACTTTTTTGAATTGATGCCATAGATTTTTGGTAAAATTTTGATCACTAATTGTCTTAATATTTGAAATTGTGAATATTCTCTGGTTGCCTTGTTTAGACTCACAATGAGCTCTTGAAGCTCACCCCCTTTTAGTTTAAACTTTTCAGGTAACCCATGAGCTTAGGACTAGATTTAGGCCTTCGAAATTCTCATCTCGGAAATTGGACTTATTTAAAGTTTTAAATTTGAATTTGAATTCTAAATTAGTTTTGGTTGGAATTATATTTGTTTTTATTCCTTTTGGGACTGTGGATTTTTGTGTGCATTATTTAGGTTCAATTGCATGCATGGTTTTTATTCCAATAAATTGACCAAATAATCTTTAATTGCATGATATTGGGACTAAGTAAAATGATGATTTTTCTGCTGCGTGGTAAATAAATCGATTTTGGAAATATAAACTATTTTGCGACTTGACTGCGGTTCTTTTTCCTTATCAAAATTGTTATTACTAAGTAAAATTTAATGCTTTAACAAAGATGACGAGTTATGTAAACCTTGACAAAATGACAATTTTCAAAGAATAGTGTTGTTCGGCCTTTTTGATGGTCCACGTAGTCAATGTAACCTTTATGATCCGGTCATAATGTCTAGTTCGAGTTTTGGGGTGTTACATTAGCAACCATTGCTTCAACTACCACGCTAAGTAAGCTTTTATAAAACTTTGCCCATGCTTTTCGAGGCTCCCAAATGAATTGATACTTCACATACACATCAAACACATTACAAATGCATTATCAGCAGCAACAAACACCATTAAATCATTCCAAAATCATATATCAAAACCTCTATTCTGAAAACTTATTTAGTTTTGTCGAAATAGGTGTTTAACCACTCAAATCTCATTTCTAAGCTTGGATTTCAACTTCATACATCCTCAATATCATCTAATTAAAGATATACACCATCAATTTTACCCAATTACACTGATCTAATTTTTCCAGAAAAATCAAGCTTATCTGATCTTTTAAAGGGGAAAACATTAAATTTGCGTAATTTCATTAAGGATTAGTTAAATTAAGATCAAATCCATTTTAATTGGATAAAAACGAGATAGAAATCACTTTAAAACCAAAGCTTAGCCAAGAAATACAGGATTCACCAGTTTCAAGCCAAAAATCAACTTAAAAATCAAGTGATATATTGATATTCATTCAAATCTCGAATTGAAATAATAGCTCACTTAGTTCAATCATAAAAATTTAGAATCTCACGTCAATTTTGCAAAACCATCGAGCTATCGACCTAATTCAAGCTAAAATGTGTGAAGATCTTCTTAAGAATTTTTAGGATGCAAACATGAGTGTTCTTCAAAATTGAAATGAGATTTTCTGTTTAGAGAGCTTAGGAATCATAAAGGATGAACTAATTTTGGGAGAAAAGCTTTAATTTGGTGTTTGGCAAATTTTTGAAGAAGATGTGAAAATGAGATGGAAGGGACGGTGGGGGTTGTTAAATAGGCAACCAATTTTTAAAAATTGGGTCATTTCCCATTTAACCACCTCTAGTTTCTTCTCTTTTTCAAAACGGTCTTTGCTTTTTAATTAAAACCAATTTCAAAATTATTTTTAAAGCAAACCTCATTTTTAAAAAAAATCTACTTTAACTAAATTAATTCTCGAACACCAAATTTTAATTTCCTAACCTAAAATTATTAATTCTAATTATTTTTAATTAATTTTGAATTATTTAATTATCTAACCTATTTACGAGTTTCGGTTCACTAACCCCTGATCCTACTTACCCAATTCTACTAACCTAATTTTTAGGGTGTTAAAATTCTCTCCCCCTAAAAAAAATTTCGTCCTCGAAATTACCTAAACTAAATCGATAGGATTATTGATGTTCCCTCTAATGTCTGACTTCCCTAGTAGCCTCTACAGTTTTTTGGTTACGCCACAAAACTTAACCAACAAAATCTCTCATTACGTATTACTTTACTTCCTTGTGCCAACATCTCGATCGATATCCTCTATTTACTACGATGCTCTCGTCCACTTAACTCATAACCATTATTCCTAATTTAATAGTCTCTATCGAGATTCTTGACTAAAATTACCCTAAATATTTCATTATGTAGCACTTGAATCAACTAGCAAAAACATAAGGATTGATGGCAAGTAAAATACCTACTACCTCATCAGTTGAGTCTCAACCTATAGTAGGTACGGAATCTTGAGTCTAGGCAACCTTAACCCTCTTCGGGCAGTCATTCAATCGATGCTACTTTAAACCACGTCAAAGACATGCCCTGGTCAAACTCCAACACTTACTCGAATGCTTACACCCACAATGTTCACAAAGTGGCCACCCATTACCACCATGTCCTCGACCTCTGCCTCTCACAAATGCAATCCTCCAAATCGAAGGCACCATCTCTCTTTTCGAGTAGTCCCATAGTAAGTGATCCTTCGAACCACACCGAAAACAAGCTCTCGTCCTCATCCAACATTCTCCCAGATGTCTACTGCTGGAACACCCACACAATGGCCAAACTGATGGAAACCATGGAGTAACCACTATCGCATACGTCGGATGAAATCGACTCGGTCGAAACTCACGTTGCACATTCCTATCAAACCTCTAAAACTCCTGGCACCTTTTATTTAATCGCTCTATAATGTCAGATTGATCAGAAATCCACTTTTCATGCCCAAAAACAAGTTTTAAAGGAACCTACTCCATAGGAAGCACAAATGGCATTGACGGCATACCTCTCCCAAGTGCAATCTTACTACATTGACTAAAAGACATATCGAACATACTATAAACAACAAATTAACGTTATCGAGGAGTGGGAAGTAACACGTGATCCAAGGCATAACATGCAAAGAAAACATTTTCGAGGAAGGCAATATGTTCCCATTCCTACCCCAACTCGAGCAAATAAATTTCATGCAAGGGTACTTTCATCCAAAATTTAAATATTTCCAATTTAATTTTAAAATAAAATTCTATATTTCTTTCAAAAATGATTGTTTGGCAAAATCTATGGCTCCGCCTAGTTTTTATGAAACCTGGCTCTGATACCACTATAATGTGGAGCCCTAAATCCTTCCGGGATGATTTGACTCAAATTTCAAACGTCATATTAGCCA
Organism: Gossypium gossypioides; assembly: GCA_013467495.1. Classification (NCBI taxonomy): domain Eukaryota; kingdom Viridiplantae; phylum Streptophyta; class Magnoliopsida; order Malvales; family Malvaceae; genus Gossypium; species Gossypium gossypioides. The sequence goes on from JABEZY010020536.1 coordinate 10,138, forward strand.
CCGAAGTAACTCTCCATTAAAACCACCACAAAGCACACTAACCACCAAACACACCTCACACAATTATTTATGGTATATTTAATAACCTAAAGTTATGTTTCCGTTGCGCTACTATGATCAACAATCAACAACAAGACTAACTCACAATTTAATATTTAATAGCATTTACTTCGAAAACTTCAGTTAGACATACATATATGCAATAAGGTATTTCTTAAAAAGGTTATTTTTGGAGAGGTTTCAAAAATAATTTTAATAAAAAAACATATGATAGATTTAAATCGTAATATGATAAGTAGTTGGAAAGCTTTGTTTCACAAGGTTTGAAAATAGTATAGTGGGATTATATATAAAAGTCTTGTTTTGGAAGATTGATTAAAGCATCACACACAACATCATAAAATTGTCTTTTAATTAGTACACAATTAGTTAATAGTTTACGTAATTTGTCCAATTATACATCTCATGCATGCTAAGCATTCAATTGTTCTCTAAAACACACGTAAACCATCTAATTCTTACCTCAATGGTCAGTGGATCTTCACTTGCACTTGCATGTTATTCGATCAATTTATAATACCAACCATCAAACAATCACAATCACAATCCATCATTCAATCTTCTATCTAATGCAATGATAAAAATTTTAAACCAAATAGTTAAAGAGACCATAATATCCAATTACAACATAACAATTAAAACAAAGTCTAATTCTAAATCTCGTAATTTGGTCCCACATTGCCTTCCTCATTTGATCTGGGAACACATTAACATACCTAGGTGTAGCTTCATTATGGACCACTTGGATGGCTCACTCACCCCACCCCTTCACAAGCTAAGTCATTGCAAAATTATAAAAGAGTGGGTGAGCTTATTTAAGCTCAGTGAGTGCTCAAACATACTACAAGTAAACACATCAGTTAGGTTAAAAAAGATATCCAATAACGGTTCACATATTATTATAGCTCTCACCAAATAGTAACTCACACGACATAACCGATCTCATAAAATAAGCATTTAGCATAAAATATGCAAATCACATAAAATATCAATTCGCATCAAATAACAGTTCATGCAATATAACAGTTCATATCTCATCATGACTCATATATTTCAATCTGTCATCTTGGATTACCCAGCAATGATGACCTTCCACCCTGAATTTCCTGACAATGATAGTTTATCGAATCAACTCTTTCATCCTGGGTTGCCCTGAAATGATAGCCTAGCACCTCGAATTTCTCAACAATGATGATTTATCGAATCAAATATGTCATCCTGGGTTGCCCGGCAATGATAACCTACCACCCCGGATTACTAGGCAATGATGGTTCGCAAAATAATATGCCTTACTGTAAACTGAAAAATATATAGGATTTTTCCTATATAATTCATCACATTTTTACTTAAATTTGTTGTTA
>JABEZY010026055.1:0-10577 GCA_013467495.1 Gossypium gossypioides
AAGGAAAAAAAAAAAAACAGCTCATGAAAATGGCATGGTCAAATACTCTGCTTCAGATTCACATCAAATCCCCTTCGATCCCTTCTCTCCATTTCCCACATTCCCTCTCAAAAAGCTCCCCATTCCTTCTTAATCCTAACCCTATAAATCCCATTCCCAGATCCCTCAGAATGCAATTCCTTCACAGACCCAACGCTGTCCCACTCGTATCAAGAGCCATGGACATCATCCAATCGTCTCCTCCCACGTGGCAATCCGCAGTCCTCAGTAACCTCTTGATCTTCGTCGTCGGCACCCCACTTTTAGTGGCGGGGCTTTCTCTCTCCGGAATTTGTGCTGCGTTCTTGCTTGGCACTCTCACTTGGCGCGCTTTTGGCTCCCCTGGGTTTCTCCTCGTTGCTTCGTACTTCGTTATTGTGAGTTGCTAATAATATATTATGAATTGTAGGTGAATTATGGGAATTAAGTTAAATTTTGGAAATTGGGTTTTGATTTTGTATCCATCTGGTATTAAAAGTTGCTTGCTTTGGAGAATTAGCTGTCATTGTTTGGTAGTATGGCAAGGAAAATAAACTTAATTTATGTCGAAAGGTTACTTTTTAATTAGTTAGCTATTCAAGTTTGATTAGTTGTATTTAGAGAAATTGATTGTACTAGGTGAAATGAGGTCAAAAGATTAACAAAAGCTACTTGATGGTTTCTAGCATTTTAGCTGAAATAAAGTCCTGTATGAAATGATATAATATTTTAGTTTTCTATTATGGCTTGTTTTCCTTGCAAAGTATGAATCTTGAATTAGTTCCTGCCTAATCTTGAATTAGTTCCTGCCTCCCTCTTCTAATTCTCCTTACCCATTTCTAGTTGAAAGTTAATTGAAATTCCATGTGATTTTGTGTTATAATTCCAGTTCATAATCTGAATGGAGACAATAATTTTGGATGAAGAAGCTTTAAGCAGTGGGAAAAATCCATAATAATTTGTAATTCTCTAAATCTCTAAACAATCTTACATCTCTTTGTCATGCCTTTCAAACATAGTTGGTATAACTATGTTCAATTGTTTATTATGCTTAGCTATTGTTTAATCATTTTTAATTTTTCATTCCCCCTGCTCCCCAAAAAAAAAAGTTTGTCTGAGCAATGAGTCTTTCTCAAAATCAATTTCCAAGGCCATTTTATTTGATTATGACTTTGTGAGTAAAACATGTTTGTATTTGTTAGGGAACAGCAGTAACAAAAGTGAAAATGGCTCAAAAGGAGGCCCAAGGGATTGCTGAGAAGAGGAAAGGAAGAAGAGGACCTGGGAGTGTAATTGGGTCCAGTGCTGCTGGTTGTGTATGTGCTGTTCTAACAATATATGGAGTTGGCGGAGAGGCATTTGCGCGTCTTTGGCAACTTGGTTTTATTGCTAGTTTCTGTACTAAGTTGAGTGATACAGTGTCCAGTGAGATTGGGAAAGCATATGGCAAAACAACGTAAGTAGTGCATCTCTGTTTGTTTAAGTATAGGCGCTTTAGATTAACTGTATTAATAATTCTCCTTAGTTCATTCTAAAGAAAGGATATTTTGAATCAAGTGGAATTTAGATCCCTTATGGTTCATGCTATATTCGAGCGCTATTATTGTCATATATGCTGGTGATAAAGGTCACTTTGACATCCTATAAAGAAACAAAATTTGTGAGTGTTAATATTGCCTCAAATCTTTTTTTTTTCTTTAAAGGTTTATGTCAATTGCTACTCTCTTTTTTTTACTGTTAAACTACACTTTAGAATTGCAAATATAAAGTGTGTGATGTGCCAAAATGAACAGGTACCTGGTGACAAACTTTCAGATTGTTCCTAGGGGAACAGAAGGAGCTGTCAGTGTTGAAGGAACTGTTGCTGGACTTCTAGCATCTATACTGCTTGCCACTATTGGTTGTCTATTGGGTGAGGTAGTACTTGCTATGTACTCATACTATGTGAATAATTTGTTCTGCCATTCATGATACCATTTTTTTTTAATAACAAGCATTATTGTGATCATTACAAAATGTTTACACCTTGTAAGAACCTGGAATTTTTTCTATTCTCTGCAACAATAGACTAATTGGTGGGGTGGTGCCTAGATGGAATGATTTTGCAGATATAATTTGTTGAAGGTGTATTTTAGATAGTTAAAGGTGTTTTTCAAAGGGAACTCTTAGCAAAATAGCAGATCATGATATATTTATAAATTGATTTTGACATCTCAGTTTAGGCGTGTACGACCTTTGTGAGCATTTTTTTGCTGGGAACTTAAATTTCAATTTAATATAGTTCAGGTATTACAATTTGGTAAATTGGATAATATTTTCAAGGGGAAGGAGAATTAAATTAGTTGAAACTGACATTTATTGTTAGTGGTTTTTTGTATGTGAGTGGATGAGGTTGTCACCCTAGCCTTGCTGCATCTTTAGCTAGGATTTTCTCAAAAATCTTATATGTATCCCTAAGGTTATGGTGTTGTTCATAGTATTGACGCCATAACCTCAATACACTTTCAAACTGAATATGATCTACAGCTTCTAGAGAATGCATAAATGAAATATGGGTATTTGAATTTATAGAGATGTTCTAAGCTTCTGTTTTTTGCTTTTTCATTTATCTTTGCAAGCAGATAAATGTACCTGAGGTATTGATATGTGTAATAGCATCCCAGATTGCTAATCTTGGTGAGAGCATAATTGGTGCTGCATTCCAAGGGAAAGAAGGATTTCGTTGGGTAAGGAATCATTTGAATAATAGGATGGTTTCTGTCATCCTGTTTTCTTAACCATTTTTTCTTAAATTTAGTGCCTATGTATCTTCTAGATTTTAGTGTTACCGATGAATCAGGCTTGATTCTATATGAATGTATGGTTTGATGTGGTATATCGATGAGATGATTACATGTATATCATTTTGTGGACTCTCATCATGTTTGGATCTGGCTGCACTCCTAAAGCTGTAGTGAGGAAGAATTATATACCCACTGTTTTGGGGTAAAGAAGATCGAAGAGTAAATTTAGAGAGATCAGCCTGTTATAAAACTGCCTGCTAAGGATTAATTCTAGTCTTAATTTTCATTCGATGAAATCACGGTATTGTGCATGTAAAAGGCTGTTATGTTGGTCTGATTCTTCTTTTTGCTTTGAAGTATCCATGTTCAACATATAGTCACACAAGAAATGTGGAGATATGACCTTCAAGATACATGGTAAACTTTAGCACAAATCTCTATCAGACACTTACCTGAATTTGAGCGAAATATCTGGGTTGGCCATATATAAATCTGCCTAGGATCTATCATCTTAGCATGTTTATATGCTTTTCATTATAAGGCTGAAACTTGGATTCTTTTACCATATTGATTTTGGTTTTCATCTTGCAGCTGAACAATGATGCTGTTAATGTCATCAACATATCCATAGGCTGCATTTTGGCAGTCTTAATGCAACAACTACTCCAAAACTGGCAAATGTAAGTTCACCCCATCATCTCTTTTTGCGATGTCAGGTAATTATTGCAGAGTTCATCGACACTGCAATCGACATATTGCAATGTGGGGAAAGAAAAAAAGAAGAAAGAGAAAGTCTTCAATGTAATGCAAGAGATGAGCACAAAGGTGCAACAATTATAGCAATGATTTGGCTAACCTTGAAAGATTCTCAAATGATATGGAAAATCATTAGCATAACCATTTGTTCCGTGAGTATATTTTAAAAAGGCTTCTCTCTTTAATAGTCTTGGTATTCAAAGATGTATTCCTTTTATCAATCTCCAGTTAGAAATGAATTAGATGCTTTTTAAATTGCATTTCTTAACCAAAATCATTGGCTCTCTTTTATTGTTGTTGAGCCGCACTGGATTTAGGGGTGTAATTGAAGCACAAGCTTGACTTGAACTTTTATGTTCAAAGTTCGGCCCGAGTCCAAGCTTGAGTTCAATTAAGCCATTTGTGAATATATCAACCAATTGTTCCTTTGTAAAGACATGTCTAGTTTGGACTAAACTATCTTGGATTTTTTTTACAAGGTGAGAGTCAATCTCTATATGTTTCGTTCTCTCGTAGTATTCAGGGTTGGTTGCAATCTGAATTGCTGCCTGACTATCATAGAATAATATGATTGGTTCTACTCGTTTAATTCCAAGTTCCTTCAGTAGTCCAGTCAACCAAACTAACTCAGCCACGCTTCTATACTTTGCCTTTGCTGAAGATCGTGATACTGCATTTTATTTTGTTTTGTTTTTCCAAGAGATTAAAGAATCTCCTAGCTTCACACTGAAACCTGTCACTAGTCGCTTTGACATTGGACTTGAAGCCCAATTCGAATCACAATATGCTACCAGTTATGGAGAACCAACTACAGCACAGAATAAACCTTGTCCCGGATCCTTTTTAATGTATCTGACTATTCTAAGAGCAGCTTTATAATGCGACTTCTTGGGTCGTTGCATAAACTGACTGGATGCTGTACCACAAACGTCATATCTGGCCTTGTATGAGTCAAGTACAAAAGCCTTCTAATAAGTCTTTGATATAATGAAACATCTGTCAATACCTCATCATCGTGATTCATTTGCACCATCTCATCATACTCTAGAGATGTCAAGTTTTGATTTTGTTCTAAAGGAGTGACAACTATCTTTCCTCCCCCTAACCTCGTGTCTGAAATTAATTCAAGAGCATATTTGCGTTGATTCGGTACAATTTCAAACTGTGATCTTGTGATTTCAATGCCAAGAAAATACTTGAGATCACCTAAATCTTTCATTTTGAAATTTTGATGCACAGTTCCTTTAAGCTCATTTATAAGCTTGGTATCATTTCCAGAAATCAACATATTGTTAACATATATCAACATGACAACCAGCTTATAACCTTTCTTCTTGATAAAACGAGAATAATCGTACTTACTTTGTGAATAACCATTAAGAAGAAGAGCTTTAGTAAGCTTTAGATTCCACTGTCAGACTTAGCAATTGAACTCTAGTCCCTCTTTGATTGCGAAAATCGTCTAGAGTCGTATAAACCTTCTCATGTAAATCTCCTTGCATTATAGCATCCATTTGAAACAAGGGCCAACCAAACTATACAGCAAGAGCAATGACCGTGCAAATTGTGACTTGCTTCAACAGGGGAAAGTGTCATGAAGATAAAAAACCTGCCTGCTGAGTATAACCCTTCCTAACAAGTCTGGCTTTAAATCTTTCAACCGAGCCATCAGAGTTGTACTTGACCTTGTAGACCCATTTGCTACCAATGGGCGTTTTACTACGAGGTAAAGGAACTACCTCCCACGTGACATTTAATTCCAATGCTTGAATTTCTTGATCCATGGCCTTTATCCAATGTTTATCCTTAATTGCTTCACTGTAGGTTTAAGGTTCAACAATATGGGAAATGGAGGCAGCAAAAAATTGTGTATGCAAAGGTAAATGAGCATAAGCTCTACAATTAGATATAGGGTGCTAACCTTTATGGAGTGAAGAAGATAAAGAAGAGCAATTTAAATCTTTCATCCATGTAGGATCCTTAAAAGAACGAGTAGTGCGACGTAAAGACTCGAATGGTCAGGTAGTAAACTACGAAGGTAATAAGGACTGGTTGGGAAATGGAGATGAAGAACGACAAGGAGCTAAGGATGAACATTTCAAATGGGTTTTTTCCAATTCAAAGCTGAAGTAGGTAATCTGTTAACAATATAACAAGCAGCAAGGATACACTCGCCCCAAAATTTGGTAGGTACATTAGACTGAACTTTGAAAGCACATGCTATTTCTAACAAATGTCGATGCACACAAGAACTTTGATGTATTATGCCTAAGAAGAAAAAAAAAGGAGTATATTCAGAGTTAAAGAACTCAGTACCATTATGACTTCCAAAAGTTTTAACAACAGTTGAAAACTGCGTGTGAACTGTGAACCAAGGCTATAAACTGCTTCAAAATGACAATAGTGTCAGTTTTAAGCTTAAAAAGATGAACCAAAGAAAAAGGAGAATCCGCTCGAGAATTACTAATAGGAAATGGCAATCGTGTTTGTTTAGTAAGAGGATGAACATGGCATGGACTAATATAGTCACTGTTCCAAAATGAAAGAAACATGGCCAAGTCCGGCATGCCAAAGGAAAGACGGATCATGAGATGTCAAAAAGGAAGAAATGGGAGAAGATACAAAAGATGGCAATTGAGGCTGTTGATGCACCAGAATGTAAAGATCATTCTGTTCTTTACCAATCCCCTTCACTTGTCCACTGCAAAGTTGCCGTAAAAGGCAAAAATGGGGATAACAGGATACAAAACAATGTGAAAACGAAAATTGAATTGAAATGAAAGTCTGGGACATGAAGGGCATTGGTTAACTTCATAGAGGAGGACAAGACATACGAACCCATGTGAGTAATAGGGACGGATTTACCAGTGGGAAATTGGACAAATGAAGAATGAAAAGTGAAAGGAACAAGAGAATCCAAATATTGGCCATCAGATATCATGTGGTTGGTGGCCCTCGTCTCCAAAATCCATTGGAAAGATGCAGGCCAAGAAACCATACCTGCCATGTGAGCAGCTACTCCAACAGTTGAAGTGAACTCAAGACTGAGTAAATTCAAGATCTGTAGATACTGTGCCTGAATAAACACAGGTGCAAATACTATGGTAGCATTGTTAGTCATAGTTGACCTTTGTTTTCTAAATTTAAAATCAACAGGATACCCAATAAGCTCCTAACAAGTTTCCCGTTTGTGACCTTTAATCTTTCAATGGTCACACACATCTTTCAATGGTCACAGAATACAATGTTGTAGGTTCAGAAGGAAAAGATATGCCAGAAGAATGTTGTCTTTGAGCTTCCTCTTGAACAAGCACGGAATAAGCTTAATTAACAGAAGGTAAGGGTTCCATTAACAAAACCTGACTTCCAACAACAGCATAAGAATCATTCAAGCCCATCAAACTGAAATAACCACTGTTGTTGAATAAGTTGTTGATTCATGCGTGAATTTTCACAAGTACTAGAAAAAGAACCAAAGCATCGTAATCCCACAAAAGCTTCAATCGTGTAAACAAAACTGAAACAGAGTAAGTACCTTGAGCATGGGAAGCAATCTCACAATGAAGAACCATCAACTTTCTCATATCGTTCTTGAAGTTCTTTCCATGTTGACAAAAATAAACTGTGCGGTATAATTATATAATTAACGTCGCTCAAAATTAACATAAAATTTCAATATTTGTAAATTCGAATAAAGAAGGTGAAATTCAATTATATTACTTTATATACTCAGTGCTTTCTATGTAAATTATTTTCATTATTTTAAATATAAAATGTTTATATTAACATGATAAAAAATAAATTAAATTATATATTAAATAAAAAATAAAATTCAGTTTTAGTTACATTCAAATACTCGACTTTTGGGGTTTTCTGCGCCCTAATAGTAGGAAAAGAAAATTCTCATCAAACCCTAAAGCCCATAAAAGAAAAAGTGAGAAGTTTAGTTGATCTATCAGAATCTCAAGCACTCACCCTTAATTTGCAGTAAGTTGCGAGTCTGCAATTCTTTAGACCCCTTTTCTCAATTGATTTTCTTCTTTAACCAATCGTTTCTCTCGCGCTCTGTTTCTTTTAGGATGGCCGATGAACATATTTCCACAGTCCTGGAGCAGCTACGACGAATCATGGCCGACGAAAGATTTCGGAACTCGGAGTTTCAGATAAACTTGCTTGTATGGAGACTCGAAGCTTTTCAATCTATGATTCTTTAACATGGGGACGGGCTATTTTCGGTTCGGCTATTGGAGCGTGGGATTACTGTTCATGCACTCGATCAAGTGCTATATAACATAGAAGATGTAATTAGCGACGTCTTACATTTAGGAGTATCTACTGAATTAGCAGCAGCAGGCCTTGAGAAGTTTGCTTCTACTCAATCAAAAGCAGCATCAGCAGAAACAGCCACTCTTTACATCTTGCGTAAGAGGTTGGAAGAATTGGAGGAGGTATTGATTGGTAATCCGCATGAATCGCATCCCTTGCACTCTAAACGATCTTTTTTTGTAAAATTGTCAAAGTTATATGGTCTAGATGTGGTTAAGAAAGATATAATAAATGTAATTTTGGGTGAAAGTTTCAGGGATAGTAGCGACAGCATTAAAACCATCATTATTGTTGGCATGGAAGGAACGGGGAAAACATATCTTGCACGGTGCACTTGTACTGATTGTCAAGTTCTGGAAATTTTTGACAACATAATTTGGGTGAATGTTTCGGATGATTTTGATTTAGGTAAAATTGCAAGAAAAATTATTCTGTCTCTTGAAGGTTTGGAGCATGACTCTTTGCGTCTCCTAACATTAGTTCCATTGCAAAGTCTGTTAGATAGAATTCAGCGAAAGATTGTTAACAAGAAATCACTTCTTGTTTTAGATGGTGTGGGGAGATATGATTGTGATGATTGGGAAGCACTTAGAGCTGTTTTTCAACATGGCATGTCGGGGAGTGGGATTCTAGTGACTACTCATGAGCACTCGGTTGCAGGAGCAATGGAATCATCTTATAAATTTTGTTTGGGAAAGCTGTCTGATGAGTTGTGTTGGATGATACTTCGTGAAGTTGGATTGAATGATGATACTCTTGAATATGCGGTAGAGGATATAGGAAGGGAACTTGCAAGGAGGTGTGAAGGACTACCCTTTGCTGCAAAGGTTTTGGGAGATGCTATACGACATTATGACTTTGGAATAAGAGGATGGGATGTTTTTCTGAGAAATTGTATCTGGAAATCTCCTAGAATACCCAAATATATGTCTAAAATTCTATCACTATCTTATTGCAATCTACCTTTGTCTGTAAGACGGTGCTTATCGTATTGGGCTATCTTCCCCAAAAGCTTTGAGATTTCAAAAACTCTTTTGGTGCAACACTGGATGGCACAAGGTTATCTGTACTCATCTGATAATTTAGAAATGGAACTAAAAGGTGAAGAGTACTTTAAATGCTTAGAAGCTCATTCATGTTTCCAATATTGTACCAGAGATGGTGGTATGCTTACTTGTAAGATGCATAGCTTAGTACATGATTGTGTCCAATCTTTGTCCCCATATGATTTAATGATGAGGTTCGAGTCTGTTAAACAGCTGACCTTGAATTTATCTTCTTGGACGGAGGAGGTCAAAGTTGTTGGCACTCATCATTTGGTAATGATGATTGCTCAAGGAGCTGGTTTTCCCATGGACATTAGTGGTGCAGAGAAATTGAGGACCCTTGTTGCTGTTACTCAAGGGTGTTTGATAACTAGTCAAGCATTATCTAACTTATTTAAACAATCCAAACATCTGAGGTTATTGGATTTGAGCTTGACTAGTGGGTTGCATAATTGTTTTGGGCCATCCGGACAAGGTAATATACTAGATGAAATTCCGGTGGAAATCTGCAGATTGATTAATTTGAGGTACCTTAGCTTGGCTGGCAGCAAAGTACTGAAGATATTACCAGAAACATTGTGTGACTTGCATAATTTGCAATCCTTGGATCTTACTGGTTGTAGTAGTCTTAGAAAATTGCCAGATGGAATGGGGAAATTAATGAACTTGAGGTATTTTTATACCTGGTGTTGCTCTAGTATAACTTCCTATCCAAAAGGGATTAGCTGCTTAACTTCTCTTAGAGAATTAACCAATGTCATTGCTAGAGCTGATCACAATGATGCAAAGGAATTCACTCTTGGAGATTTTGAAAAGTTGAACAACCTTTGTGGACATGTTCGTGTGAAACTGGGAGGGAATGCGATGGATGCAGATGAGGCTATTAGAGCTAACCTTTGGAACAAGAAGGATCTTGACCGTATCAGAATAAATCTGGATGGGGATATAGGGAAAGAAAGCCAAGACGTTATAAAGAAAGCATTAAACCCGCCTTCCGACTTGAATATAGAGTTCGTAGGTTGGTGGTTCTAGTCCAGAAATGTAAGGATGCTGCAAAGCAACAGGTAGTCTCTCTGTCTCATTTTCTCTTTTGTTGTAGCTTTGATGGTTCAAATTCAGTACTTACTCCTATGATTCATTCAAACCCAAATTTCAGTTGTGTTATAGTAGTTCTAGTTTCTGTTGTTATCATCTGATTAGATGGAATATTATGAAATCTCTTATAACATTACAATGACACAGATATCGGCTTGTCTATCACATGAAATTTCTCTCTTGCTAAAGCATGCTCTGAATGAATCACTTTAAAACGGCAAGATAACTTAGATGATCCTTATTTTCTTTTGCTGGACATACATATCCCGTGAGAGACATTGTCGTTATCGGTGGTAGTGAAAGTTGGAGTATATTTTTAGTATTTTAGTTTTTATATTAGGATTTAATCAGTTATTAAGATGGATTTTTTCTGGAAAAAACATGGATACTTTTTTCTAAAATTTTTTATTAACTCTTTTGAAATTTGTTAAATTTTTAATTATTTTTATTAGTTTTTGAATTTTTATGAATTATAGGTAGGCTACCACACGAATTGATCACGTCAATATTGTTAAAATTTTAACAATTTTTTTAATTCAAAAGAAGTAATATA
>JABEZY010130376.1:0-13441 GCA_013467495.1 Gossypium gossypioides
GTGTTTCAATCTTACTACACTCCTATTTGAATATGGTTTTACAAGCCTATAAATAGACATAGTCTACTCTTGTAATTATTCAAATTCGGCATAGTGAATTATCTTCTCCTCTGCCCGAGGTTTTTTTCTCGAAAGGGTTTCCACGTAAAATCTATGTGTTCTTTATTTTTCTCTCTTTTTTTCTTTGTGATAAATTGTCATTACCGACATTCTATTTTTTACATAAGCAATATCAAGTCTAGTTAGACATGGACATTGGAGTGCTCCTACAACATGTTTGTAATTTGTGCAATCCCCAAGAATAGTGACAAAGTAGGAGAGCTAATGATAGGTGTGGAAAAATCATTTGCATTTTACATGCCAGTTCGCTCGAGCATCTCCAATATATACTTCTTTAGACTTAAGTGTAATGCTCCCTTAAGTCATGAGCCTTCAGACCCAAAAAATAATGAAGATCACCCAAGTCTTTTAAAGAAAACTTAGCATTCAACCTCTATATAATATGCTCCAACCAATATTGTTGTGCCTCACCAACTAGTATAATGTCATCAATGTACAACAACAACAAAAATACAACAAACTATAGCTTTCTTGAAAAATAAAGAAGGACCAACTCGAGAAATCTAAAAATCAAGCCCAAATAGGGTTTTGCTCAACTTTCAAGCAAGAGGTTGTCCATTAATATTAGTGCTCCCAAAACAAGGCAGTTGCATCATATATGTAATAGCCCAATTTTCAGTGGTATCGAAAAATATAATTTTGAAACCTCATTTTTGTAAACCGAGTTCATAAATATTAAATTTGAATATTTACATAAATAATATCAATATATATTAAAGTTTGCTCAAGCAAATTTCGTCAATTAAATAGTTAATTAAGACTTAGGGACGAAATTATAAGAGTTTAATCGTTATAGATTTTTAATTGGAAAAAGACTTAAGGATTTAAATAGAAATTAATCAATGGTACTAAAATGGTAATTAAACCATTATTAAGTAAATATTAGTGGGAGATGATGTTCATCTCCACTAAGTGAAATCAAAAGTAAATTACATTAATTAATTAAGGTTTGTTAAGTAATTAACCATTAATTACCATATAAATAGGTTGATAAGTGGAAGGAAAGAGAAAGTTATCATCTTTTTCTTCCTTTCATGACTGATTCTCCATAGGAAAGAACAAAGAAAAATCATCCAAGGGTTTCAAGCATTCGTCCATATAAATTAGGTATGGAATTTAGTCCTATTCTTATAATTTTTATCCATTTGAGGTCATGAGAGCTTAAATAGTTAGCCCATGTACCAATTTATAAAATGATTAAAATTTGTGGAAGTTTCCATTATTGATTTCTTGTAGAATTAAGCTTGAAATTGAAAATTTTAAGCTTAGATTGTGAAAAAAAGACTAGATTGTAAGGTTATTTAGCTTGTTAGTTAATTTTGTTACATTAGGGACCAAATTGAATAAATGTGAAAGCTTTTATGAAATTATGTTAGAAATAGAAAATATAAGGTTCTTAATAATATATGAAATCAAATTTTAATCCGAAGCTAGGAATTGAAAGTTATGACTATCCTGAGTTCAATGACTAAATTTAATAAAATGTCAAATTTTAGAGATATTGAAAAATGAGTTCATATAGGTTCATGCATATCATAATATGTATGAGAAAGATTGGCATTAATTGGTGATATTAAATAATTGTATAAATAAAGATTTGGATCAAATTGAAGCTAACAAGAAAAAAGCTAAAATTGCATATTAGTCCCTGCAATATCTACTCTTTTCACATTTTGAACAGGTAAGTTCATATGGAACTTGCTATTTCATTTTGTATTATATGTGTATGATTGTATTTAAGTTAGTATATGAATGTTTCAATATAGTTGAAATATTATGGAATTTGGCATACTTGGCTAGTAAGGGACTGAATTGAAATATTGTGTTATAATTGATTATTACATAATAACACAGGGTACAGATGTGTAAGTATGAATGATTACATGATATGGAAATGAAAAATGTGATCCCTATATAGGTTGTGATATGTAAATGCAAATGATTACAAGGATGGTATTGAAATATGCGAAATGGATGCCTGTGTGAACTTAGTAAAATGTTAGGATATGATTGGCATGTCAATAAGGTATTGTGCATGCTTGTATGGGATTGATTATAGATGTTAGGAGATCCAACATTTGTTGAGGATTCTTGGGTATTATGTGACACATGTTTAGCTCAGACGAGTAACCTAATGTTTCGTGACATAGATTTAGCCCAGATGGGTGACCTGATATATATATACTCAGCTTGGATGAGCAACTAGTGTGGTGTAGGTTACTCATGTATCCGAGTTCATTTACTAGGGTTCATCGGGTGAAACATAATAAATTAAATTGGAAATTTGGAAATATGATGAGATGGGCTTGATATTAAAATTGAAATGTCATTAAACGAATTGAATTGATAAAAAAAATATATCTTTACGATTGATGATAGCAAAGGTGATTAAATTGAATCATGTACACTTGGTATAACCTTTTGATTTTTTGGATGAATATTCCATTGTGATAGGTAATATGAAAGTAATATGAATTTGTATGTCTGAGTTACTTGTGGCTTCCAATGACCATGAATATATATATACTCACCTTGTTGATGTTTGAGTGTCATGTTCTAGCTAACATTATGTCAAACTATGGTAGCTTAAATGCTTATGTAATAACAAGGTAAGCATAATATTTTCTATTTGAAGTTACTAAGCATTCAAAATGTTTACTCTAGTTGTTTTCCTTCCCTTGTAGATCGTAACCTTGCAGAAATCATCAATCTGGATCATCGTGAAGCTCACACTATCACCAAATTGGTAGTAATGTGTTTATTTTGGTTCTCAAAGTTGTGGCATGTAAAAAGAGATAAGGTGTATGGAAATTGTCATTTTCTTGATAGTATGGTAAGGTTGAGTTTAGGGTTAATGTTGAATTGTATGTGAAGCTTGGTGTATGTACAAAATGATGAATGGTTTGGCATTGGTTGATATTATTGAGTTGATGATGTTAAACTTGTGCAAGATATATATATGCTAAGATTGCATATAGAAGGAAATAGTAAGTTGAGTTGATAAATGGTTGGAATATGTATTGGTTTTGAACAGATAAGTTATGTCATTTGAATGATCAAATTCTTAAGGTGTTATAGACTTGTTTTAGCTTGAATATACACATTTTGGTATAGGTAAAAATGATATGAGACTATATGTATTGTTAGGTTATAGTTAAAGCATATGATTAGGTACGAAATGGTATATCTTTTTTGCCAAAAACAATGGCCACATTAGGACTTCCAACTTCCAAGGTCGTAACATGGCCAACAATGAGTGTTGTCGCGATGTCGATATGCATGAAGTTGCAACGTGACTTACTAATTTGGTGACATCATGATGTGGAAAGGGTAAAGTCATGACGTTGGTACGAGAATTGCAAAACTTTACAATTTGGTCCTAATTCATGACCGGGTTAATAAAAGAGCTTTCGTAAGCTTGTGTGGGACCCAAAAATGATTGTGATGCATATTTAAAATGTGAGTGATACTTGTTTGCATATTTGATTGGTTGAATGTTGTAAAATTGTATGAAGTTGCTCTAGTAACGAATGTAGCTTCTTTCATCTCAAACCCAGCGAAGCTCACGTGTATAGATATTATTTATGAAAGTAAGGCATATAGAATAGATCTTGAGAATGTACAATGTTAGAATTGGATGAAGTATAAGAACCTTATGAGTGTGCCTGAAACGCTTCGGTTCTGAGAGACACGAGACCTGGCGTGCAGTCTTATAGAAGTAGAAATGGTGGAGTAGTATTCATCCAAATACATTTGGCATATGGTGTGGGCGAACTCCGGAATGAGTACAACAGAATAAAGGTTTCTATGTCAAGTTACTAAAGGTTAAAGGAATGAGAATTGTGACTAAGTAAGATGATTTTATTTAATATAAGTTATGCCAGTGGTATAGTGTCCCTGTAACTGTGGTTCTGCGCCAGTTAAGTTACAAGGTAAGCTAGTTAATAACTAACCAAACGTGAACTAGGATAGTTGAAAGATAAGAGGGAATACTCAATTAGGTTTTTCAGAAGTTGTATACCTTAATAAGACAATTCAATAGTGATGTGACATTTTTCAAGTTCTAATTAAGACTTAGATTATACCATTAAGTCTTTAAGTTTGAAGAAATAGAGTTCTCTTCTTCTCCCTTCAAAAATATTAAAATCTAAGGCTGGAGGAAACAATAATATTTCTTTAAGCTGGATTTGAGACCCTAGATTTTATAGGTGATTTTCCCGTTCCAAGCTAAGTCTTATTACTCTACGAAAGTAGATCTTTATAAGTGCAAGAAGAAAATAAGGCTCTGTTAGAGAATTATCTAGGTAGGATAATTGTAAAAGTTGTTTGGATTGGTGTTGATAGAAAATCTTCTGTTTTTACAAGGTAGTGGTTGCTGCAATTCTAAGAAAACTGACTCTTACATGCATTGCATGCCTTCTAGAAACTTCTATGCTAAGTGGCCAAAGTGTGAGACTGAAACTAGTAAAGTGTGATATGACGAATCTGATAAGAAAAGTAAGCCTTATGAATCTGAATCATTATAGTGTACATATGAGTCTGAAAGTATGAATATGTTTTTCATGAGCAAGTGATTGTATGATGAGTCGATGCATGATGAGTTTGTGTCGGTCTCTAGAGTCGTCAAAGGGGTCCATTGGGACTAAAAACACAAATCTCTGAAAGGACAAACCCATGGCCATGGCAAAGAAGGCCATATCGTGTAACGCCGTAAGTGGTGGGTTATGACATTATATGGGAAAATTTAAGAAATGTTATTACCTAATGTGGTTCTCTGTGTGTCCCAAAATGATGAAGGGCAAACCTCACTAAGTGTGAGTTTAGACAAATCCCTATCGTTTAAAACACTAGTTAAAAAAGTCATTTGTAGAAAAATTCTAGACAGGAAAGCCTTTGTGGTGAGTATTAAATGTTAAAGAACGCATTTGTGGCAAAACTCAAGAAAGGTAAGACTATGTGGCGAACCTTTAAAAGGAAATGCCTCTATGGAAAATCTCTGGACACATAAGCCTTTGTGGCTATCTTTGAAAACGAATGCCTTACTGGCGTAGTCTAAAGAATGGCCATTGTGACAACCATTTGAAAGAAATGCCTCTGTAGTGGACTCTGAACAAAAAGAAAAGAATCCATGGCGAATTCTGATAAAATGGCGTATGAAGTCCTCTGAAGGAACGATAAGTATGGCGAACTCTGAAGGAAAAGTTCTGTATAAAGTGTTAAGGCGAACCCTATATAGTATTAAGGTAAGAACAGCGCACCAGCATGAGTGGTGAACCAAAGGTATTTTGTCTATATGGCCCTCTACAACGGGAATGGTTAAGGAATAATGAAGGAATAAGACAAGAAATGTGAGATTAGGACAGAAGGTATGAAAGGCAATATATTACCTCAGTGCGAAGCATGACACCTATGGTATAATGAATACAATCTAAGGGATGTATCCGCCAGAGTCAAGTTGAAGAATAATAGATAAGAAGTTAAATAGAAGAAGTTCTTAGATGAGACTCAGGTAAATGAGGGCTTACTCACTCTTAGATGAGACTGAGGTAAATGAGGGCTTACTCACTAAGTTATATTGAACTTACCTATGTGTTCTTATGTCACAGGTAAGTCGATCGAGGCTAAGCTAAGAGGGATGATACCAGGGCTACGCCTAAGGAGGGGCGCGTTAGGTTGTTATGCATACAGAGCGAGCTTGGGTTGGCATAATCAAGTTTGATGGGAATAATGTAAATAACTGAGAGACTTATTTATAAGGCTTAGGATTGTATATAAACCATGTCAGTAATACGGTCGAGTCAGTGATAACACCTAGAAGTAAATGATAAGAACTATGTAACTAAGTCATACTATTATCATGTAAAGCCCATCATGGTCAATGGAATTATATACTGTATCTCAGAGCTACAATTTAGTCGATTTAGGACTAAATCGTAGAGTGAGTCGAGTCTAGAAATACATGCCACAAAAGTCTGTGATAGTGTGATGCGTTCTGATCCAAACTAGCTCTATTTAAAATATAGATAAACCATATTAGCTGATTTTAATTGTGCTGTAAGTGATGAAGTTGAAAGTAATGCTTATTCTGCAAGGGCTAGGAAATGAGGCCAAGGATGTCATTTTACATATGATGTACTAGTGGTTCACATAATATATGGGAGCTACCCCTTCAGCTTCTAAACTACAAATGCCCCATCCTCTACCGGTAATGCCCCAGTGGCATTATCCCAATGTCAAGTTCCCAATCTGGTATCGGTAGCCTACCTTTCGATTAAAAAACTATACTAGTGCGGAGTGGAGGAGTTTATAGGCAAGAAAGATGACGACTTGAAAAATGTTGAGTATTTGTTAGAAAATACCTTGAGAGTCCTCTACGAGTTGATGCATACCCTAGAGGACTATGTGAGGTGTGTTGTGTCCCTGCTTAAAGAGGAAGTGTATCAATGGTGGACAACTTTGACAACCGTAACCCCGAGAGATTGGGTAAATTGGGAGTTCTTTCAAGCCAAGTTTAAAAAGAAATACTCTAGCCAGTTGTATTTAGAAAAGAAGAAAAGAAAATTTATGGATCTGAAATAGGAAGAGAGGTCAGTAGCTGAATATGAACGAGAATTTGTTTGCCTTAGCAAATTACTAGGGAGCTTGTGTCTATCGAAGTGGAGATGTGTACCCATTTTGAGTTGGGATTAAATAAAGATAGTCATATGTTAGTGGGAGCTCTAGAGCTAAAAGAGTTTGTTTTTTTTATCTGAATGAGCTCAGAAAATAGAAGACATCCGAAATGAGAAGAGGTAAGCCAAATCTAAAATTCATGATTTTAGAAAGTGCGGTATGGCCCGATCTTTTTCGACGCCTCTATCTAAAAATAGGAGGGATTTCTAAAGTTATTCCTCCACTCCTACAAGGATCTTGAGGAGAGAAATACCGAGGTCGTGTAATCCGCGACCTCAAGCTATGTCAGTAGCTAGTGCATGATATGTTCGAAAAATGAGTAAACTTGTTTCCAGGAACTGTTGTATAGGTCATTTAGGAAAGTGTAGGTTAAAAAAGAGCCTGCTTTAGATGTGGGTCTACCGATCATTTCATGAGGGACTGCTCGAGGAAGACAGACGTTAACAGTGGTCAGGTTGCAAGGCCAGTGTCAACCCCGCAGAAAGGTAGAAAGTTAAGAACCAGTGGTAGTTCTAGTATCAATCAAGGAGGAGTAAGACATACATCAATGAGATTCAAGGCTCGTGCGTCTGCCAGGGCTTATGCTATCTAAGCTAAATAGGAGGTTGTTGCTCTTGATGTTATTGTTAGTACATTCTCCTTATTTGATATATTTGTGCCTGGATTGATTGACCTTGGGTTAACTTATTCATATATTTTCACCTCATTAGTAGCATAAAGAAACATACTAGTAGAAATGAAAAATTTTGATGTTTGGGTAACAAACCCGTTGGGTCAGAGTGTCATTGTTAATAAAATTTGTAAAAATTGTCCACTAAATATCGAGGGTCGCGAGTTTTTAGCCAATTTGATGGTTCTATCGTTTGATGAATTTGTTGTAATTCTCGATATAGATTGATTGACTCACCATGATGCTATAGTCAATTGTAAGTAGAAAAGAATTTTGTCAAAGTCTGTGGAGGGTGAAATGATTAATGTAGAGGTCGACAGATCTGAATGCCCAGCCAACATAATCTTTGTGATGTCAATTCAAGAATTGAATAGAAAAGGGCGCGAAGCGTATCTAGCCTATATTTTGGATACTCAAATACTAGGATATGAATTAGATCAAGTTCCTATAGTTAGAGAATTCTCAGATGAAGAGTTGCTAGGCTTGTCGCATAAGAGCGAAATTGAATTTGCTATTGACGTAGCACTTGTAATTGTGTCAATTTTTATCACACTATATAGAATGACTCTAGATGAATTGAAAGAATTTAAAGCTTAGTTGCAAGAACTTATGACTGAAGGTTTATCCGAACTAGTGTATCACTAGGGGAGCTCCAATTCTATTTGTGAAGAAAAAGGACGAAACCTTGAGATTGTGTATCGATTACCGACAGTTAAATAAAGTAACAATAAAGAAAAATTATTCACTTCTGAATCAATGATTTGTTTGATCAACTCAAGGGAGTAAGGTTGTTTCAAAAACTAACCTTCGATCGGGATATTATAAGGTTGTTTTCAAAAATTGACCTTCGATCGAGATATTATTAGGTCAAAATTAAGGAGTCAGATGTGGCAAAGATAGCTTTCCAAACTCGCTATGGACATTACTAGTTTTTGGTAATGCCCTTGTCACTTTTATGGATTTGATGAATAGAATCTTCCAACCATATCTAAATCAGTTTCTCGTTGTGTTTATCGATGATATTTTGATTTATTCAAAGAATGAGAAAAATCATGGTCGACATCTAATGCGAGAAAAACAATTGTATGCTAAGTTTAGAAAATGAAAACTCTGGCTACGAGAAGTGATAATTTTTACTACCGACTATTTGTAAAATGATTCTCAATGATAGCCCTTTCGCTGACCAGATTACTATAGAAGAATGTAAATTTCGTATGATCTGATATGTGCTAGCAGAGTTTTGAAAGGTTGAAAGCAATGTTGACTGAAGCTTCGGTTTTAACCCAACCTGAAATGGGAAAAGAATTTGTAATGTTCAGCGACGCATCACTCAACGATTTAGGATATGTGTTGATGTAAGAAGGGAAATTTATTGCTTATTCTTCCCAGCAACTTAAGCCGCATAAGAAGAACTATCCTACTCACGAATTGGAACTTGTAGTTGTAGTTTTTGCTTTGAAGCTTTGGAGGCACTACCTATACGAAGAATAACGTCACGTCTTCACTAACCACAAGAGTCTGAAGAAGTATTTGATTACGCAAAAAGAGTTGAATTTGAGATAATGCAGATGACTCATATTGCTTAAATACTATGATCTAAGCATAAATTATCATCCGAGAAAAGCCAATGTTGTGGCTGATACTCTAAGTCGAAAATCCCTTTTCACTTTGAAAGCGATGAATACACATTTGAATTTAGAGCAAGATGGCTTTATTTTGGCTGAGTTGAGAGCTAAACCCATATTTCTTCAAAGAATTCGAGAATTGCAAAGAGATGATAATGAATTGGAAGTTAAACGAAAATTAGTTGAAAATAGTCAGATCAATGAATTTAGAAAAAATGACGACGGGAGGTAATAGGTTGTGTGTGCCAAATGATCTAGGGTTGAAACAAGATATTTTCCTTGAGGCAAATCATAGTACCCATACGATGCACCCCGGTGGCAACAAAATGTATAATGATTTGAAACCATTATATTGGTGGCTAGGCATGAAAAGGGAGATAATCGAATACGTAGCTAAGTGTTTGGTATGTCAGCAAGTAAAGGCAGAACATCAAGTTCCTTCATGATTGTTGCAACCTATAATGATTCTTGAATATAAATGGGAGCGAGTTACTAAGGAATTTGTATTGGGATTATTGTTATCACTGAAAAAGAAAGATTCCATTTGGGTGAGAGTTGACTATTCGCTTGAGAAATTAGCTGAAATATATATCTCTAAGATTGTGAGATTGCATGGTGTACCATTATCTATTATATCGAATTGAGATATGAGGTTTACCTTTAGATTTTGGGCTAAACTAGATGAAGCTCTAGGTACTAAGTTGAATTTTAGTACGGTATTTCACCCCTGATCGATGGTCAATTCGAGCGAGTAACCCAAATACTTGAAGATATGTTGCATTGTTGTGCAATTAAATTTGATGGAAGATGGGAAAAATTTTTACCGTTAACTAAATTTTCCTATAACAATAGCTATCAATCGAGCATCAAAATGACACCTTACAAAACTTTCTATGGCCATAAATGTCAAACTCCTCTATGTTGGTAAGAGTTGAGAGAAAGAAAGATAGTAGAAACAAACTTGATACGAGAGACCAAAAATAAATTCAGGGTTACTCGAGATTTCTTAAAGGCTGTTTAAGACAAACAAAAGTCATGTGCCAGTTTGAAAAGAAAAGATATTGAGTTTGACATTGAGATTGAGATTGGGGATAAAGTCTTCCTAAAAATTTCACAAAGTCTTACAATTTTACAGAAAAAGGAAAACTCAGTCTGAGGTTTGTTAGACTGTATTAAATTCTCGATAGAATTGAATCTATAGCATACCTATTAGTTATACCTCCAAAATCAGATAAAATCTATAATGTTTTTCATGTATCGATGTTGAGAATATATAGATTTGACCCCTCCCATGTCTTAACTTCTAACGAAATTGAGTTACTGCCTAATTTGATGTATGGCGAAAAACCTGTGAAAATATTAGCTCAAGAAACGAAAGAATTAAGATACAAGCATTGTATTAGTGAAAGTGTTGTAGGATCGCCACGGCGCAAATGAGGCTACTTGGGAGCTAGAAGAAGATATGAAATCTTAATATCCTCATATTTCTCTAGTAAATTTTGAGGAAGAAATTTCTTAAGGGGGAGAATTGTAATAGAAATAAAGGACCAACTCAAGAATTTTAAAAATCAAGTTCTATAGTGAGAAAATTCGTCAACTTTTTAGACGCATCTGGTTTGGGACAAACAGTTGAAACGGAAGCTCTAGGCCGAGGTTAAGGTAAGTCTCTTGTGAGTCTTTAAACTTGACTCCTGCATGTCATGTAATTATGTGTATGTGTGTTTTTTGAGAGGTATCTACAAATACGTAAATGAGGTGAACAATGTGCGGCATGATATGACGTGTGATATAAGATTTTTTTGTTGGCGTGTGTGTGTGGTCATTACCTAATAGTTTTCTGTTATATGATCCCAATATCTAACAAATCTAGGTTATGTAAAAAGGTGAGAAAGAAATTCTTTTGTGTAGCCTCCGATAAGGCAAGTATATTGTTGTTTGGACAAGCATATCACTGTAAAAATAGGGATTTATTGTGTAACATCCTGTAAGGCAGCTATAATGCTAACCAGACTGTCAGATCACTGAATAAAGTTGTGGAAAGTCCATAGTCATGGCATCATATGATAATACGCCAAAAGGGTGTGATGGTATAAAACCATGTAGGAGAAGCTCCATGGCATCTATATACATGGTCCGTCGGGATAGTAAACTCGGATTACCTGTAAAGCCCTTATGGTGAACTCTTTGTAAAATATCATTGGCTTATTATTCAGAAAGCCTCAGTGGTAGAGAGATCTGGGAAATACTTGTGGCAAGTTTTCTGAAAGGCCGTATTGTGGATTCTGTAATGGCTAAATGATGAGTTAGTATTCCACCCTTATGGCAAGATCTGGGCATGTCTATGAGGCATATTCTGAAAGAATTCTCGGCAGTTTACCCGTTTAATGATCATAGCAAGTTTGCACTAAACTTGGAATTTCTTAGGTTCTGTATTAAAGTGATTTGAGATTTTATTGCTTGAATTAAAATGTTGTATTCTTCTGAGCAAGTATGTTTGTCTGGACTGATTTGAAGATACAATGTAACTAGTGTTCTGATAATCTCTGAGTATGATAAAGGAATCCGTCAATAGTAGTATCCGCTGGATTTTGTTTTGGGAAGCGCATCCAACTACTATATGCAAAGAAATTGTGTAATGAGATTCAAAATATGGTGTGAAGTTTCAAATCCGCTGCTCGGGTGATATAACACCCAGTATTAGCAAGTTTTAAGTTCTGGCGAGTAGATAGAAAGTAATCTGTGAGACGCAGCCTATCCGCCCAATTGTTGTTTTGGTGTATAGATCGGGTACATAGCAGATATTAGAATATTATGCAAGGATTGTTCTCAAAATGTATGAAGTCATAAAAAAAAAAGAGATTGGTAAGAGTGTTGCGAACCCTGTAAGTAGGGGTTATCGCCGAAGGAGTTGTACTCCCAATTCATTAAGTTACTGTGCTAGATACGTTGTAAATGGTTTAGTTAGAAGCTAACTAGACAGATGAACCATAAATATAAAAAAATAGGGTTTTCATAGCTATAAACCATTTATAAAGGTAGTTCTTGAAAGTTCATGACATGTGTCAAGTTCTAATAGGGCCTTGGGTTATATTAATAGATATTCAAGTTAAAGAAAGAGGAAGTTTTTCTTTTTCCTTCTTTAAGAAGTATTGATATCTGAATCTTAAGAAACCTAAAGTATTTCTTTCCCCTTTAAGCTAAGGTTGTAGATTTGAATCTCTGTCAGTGGTTACTCCATGTCAAGGTAAGTTTTATAGCTTTACATTTTATGTTTTGAAAGATTAGGCTTGTTAGAGTGCATGAACAGTAAGATGAAGAAGTAAAGCTTTATATGAGGATTATCTGGGTTTGTGATGATGGTAAAGGTTACGAATGAGTTTTAATGGTGTTCTTCTATTTTAGAAGCAATGGTTGTTGCAATTCCTTGTTGGATCTAGAGTTCAAGCAGCTATTTGAGATTGTCAGGTGAGTTTCTATTCTAACTCTTGTTTGTGTACTATCCTTACTAGAAGATCTGTAGAAAACTAGTTAAAATGGTAATGTCAAAATAATGAAAGCTATAGTATGATATTTTTGTTATTAAACAAGAGATTATTTAAAGATATTTATGGCTGTGTGTTTGTTTGTTGAGGATGATAGATACATCTAGTATAGATCTGATGAGTTCAAGTAATGTGATGGGAAGTATGATTCTATATGCGTGTCTGAGATATTTGCTATGTAGTATGTTCTATTAAGAGTCTATATCTGTCTTCACGGTATTGTCTAAATGGGTTCATTGTGATTTCAAACACAAAATCTAAAAGGAAAAGTCCATGGCCATGGCACCTTTCGAGAGGAACTAAAAGACGGTGATTACCTAATGGGTTTCTCTGCGTGTCCCAGGACGAAAATGGGCAAACCTCACATAACGTGAGTTTAGGGAAATCCATATTGCAAACATGTCAGGAAAGAGTAGCCTTTTTGGGGAAATATGAAAGAGTAGCCTTTGTGGCGAAATATGAAAGAGTGGCCTTTGTGGCAAAATAAGAAAGAGTAGCCTTTGTGGTGAAATATGAAAGAGTAGCCTTTGTGGTGAACCCTATAAGGATAGCCTTTGTGGCGTAATTCGGATGGACTACCCTGTGGCATGTCTTAATAAGACTCTCAGTGAATAGCTTGAAGGATGTTCTTTGTGGTGTGTCATGGTAAGACCTTCATGGTGTATTTTAATGAATTTTCCTAATGGCACGCTCTGTATGGCTCTTAAGCATAACCACTGTAGTCATTAAGGATGAGGTGTATCTAGGGGTGAGCATTCGATCGAATCGAATCGAAAATTTTCAAGTTAATCGAGTTTTCGAATCTCATTTTA